>ML415572.1:0-54919 GCA_005239525.1 Nicotiana knightiana | reverse complement strand
AAGGAGACATTGGAATGGAATCAAACACGTATTGCGGTATCTAAAAGGAACTACTGATATGGGATTATTTTATGGAAATAATTGCAGTCCCGATCTTGTTGGTTATGCCGATGTTGGGTATTTATCTGATCCACACAAGGCCCGATATCAAACAGGTTATGTGTTTACCTGTGAAGGCACTGCCATATCTTGGCGATCAACTAAGAAATCGATCGTGGCTACTTCATCTAATCATGCAGAGATAATTGCTATTCATGAAGCAAGTCGAGAATGCGTGTGGTTGAGGTCTATAATACATCTTATTCGAGACAAATGTGGTTTAAAGTGTGACAAACTACCCACGATTTTGTATGAAGACAATGCAGCATGCATAGCACAATTGAAGGGAGGATTCATAAAAGGAGATAAGACAAAGCATATTTCACCAAAGTTATTCTTCACACATGATCTTCAAAAGAATGGTGATATTAGTGTGCAACAGATTCGTTCAAGTGATAATATGGCTGATTTGTTCACAAAATCTCTACCAACGTCAACCTTCAAGAAGCTAATACACAAGATTGGGATGCGAAGGCTCAAGGATGTGAATTGATGCTCTCATCAGGGGGAGTTAATGCGCGTTGCACTCTTTTTCCCTTACAAGGTTTTGTCCCATTGGGTTTTCCTTGCGAAGTTTTTAACGAGGCAACCAAAAGGCGCATTTTTAAATACATGTACTCTTTTTCCTTTTCTAGAATTTTTTTCTCATTGGGTTTTATTTTAGTTAAAGTTTTAACGAGACACATTATTTGTTGAATAGCTATTCAAGGGGGGTTGTTATAAATAGAACTCTATTTAGAGTGAATGTCTATCTTTTAAAGAGTTTTACTTTGTGGCTAAGTCATTTTTCCCCTATAAATAGAGGGGTCTTAGCCCATTGTAAATCATTCCAAAATTCATTAAGAATTTCCTCTCTCTTTCTCTGCAATATTGTTCTTGTTCTTTATTGTTTCATAACAATTTTGAAAATATTTGAATTTAAAAATAAGGAAAGATTTTAAATATAGAATAGCTAAAAAACTCATAGTTTTGAAGGAAGCAATTGTGTGATTTCTACACAAATATGGTTCAAATTGTCTGCTTTCTCCACAAATTAGTTCAATTTGATTTTACTGGTTTTGAACGAAGCAATTGAAGACCATATATCGAGCTATCAAGCGGTAGAGTTATATTGTTTCTGTTGTTATTTGTCAGTAGGTGCCATAGTTATGTATTGCAATAGAAAAACTCTTTTATTTTACAAATAACATCATGAAACTTACTCATTCTTCTGCTTTTCTTATTAATTTAATAAATAAAATTCTTATGGACGAAGAGTCCTATAAAAAATATAAACTGAGCAAATTGATTATGCCCTATCCTAAAACTTCTAGGAATTAAGTTGCCTATTACATGTTGAATACAAAGATTACTATCATTATTAGAGGCACTATTGTTCTAACAATAGTCTTATATTGGAAAAAAATGTTGAAAGGTTTTTATGAGATTCATCTATTGGATTATGCCTTGGTATCTATGAAAATTATAATTTATGCATAGAATGTGAGCGACTGACAAGCAAGCATTTTAAAAAAATCAACATCAAAATTTAGAAATACTTTCATTAATGACCCTTTGAATTGAACGTCAAGAATATTTATATAATTTTTAAGCTTATACTTATTAAACTGAGGTGCACGCATTTTGCACATACCTTAATCAATATTAAAAGAATGAAACCCCTTACTGAAATATCGTTCGTCTTTTTACTCTTTCAAAATATATTTTATATGGAATAAAACTGTCATTAATTAGTTTCTCAATATTTAAAACTTTTAAATAAACTAAATTATAATTGTTAAATATTTTTTTATATAAAATATGTAAGAATTCTTAATATTTATGACTGTAAATGAGTACTATTATTTTCCCAACTTTAGTTCTGGTAAAAAGTGTAAAAATATCAATGATGAAATATGAGTAAAATCAGATTATTTTTCAAGTTTGGCTCTTCTAGAAGTAGTAAACATATCAACCATGACTCTATACGAAGCAAACTTTTCATAGATAAAAGGTATAAAATTTATACGTGAATAATGGTTTATCCTTAGAAAATTATTCCTTTTTCAAAATAAACTTAAAATTTTGTTAAATATTTTCTTCTTGAACTATACTAGGATTAATTAAATTTCATAAACAATTGATATTTTAATTATCAAATATAAACTCTTATGTTTGAACAATGTAACATAACTTTAATTCCTTTTAAGTTACATTCCAACTATATATATGAACTAATATACATTTCAGATTACACTTAGAACTATTTTTCTACACAACTAATATTTTTCTATTCGATATTTAAAAAATATTTGAAAATTAAATTAATAATTAGAACAAATAGCTAAGATAATGTTTTAAAAAGCGAGAGACAAAGAAATCAAGAAAGTAGCTGGCAAGAGTCAATAATACTAATGTGTAACGATTCGACCGGTCGTTTTCAGCTCTAGCGCGTCGTTCGCCGGTTTGAGGCTTTGAGTAACTTCGTTTCAGGTATTATGACTTGTACATATGATCGGAATTGAATTTCGGAAAGTTCGGAGTTGACTTGGAAAAAAAGTTCTAACTTCGGAAGTTTTAAGTTGGAGGAATTGACTAAGGTTTGACTTTTGACTAAACAACCTTGGAATCGGGATTTGAAGGTTCCAATAGGTTCGTATAATGATTTTAGACTTGAGCGTATGTCCAGATCGGGTTTTGGAAAACCCTTGAGTTTTCAGCGCCTATTGTGGAAAGTTGGCATTTTGGAAGAATTTCATAAATTTAGGTTGGAGCTTATTTTTATGTTATCGATGTCCATTTGGAATTCCGAGCCTGAGAATAGCTCTGTATGGTCGTTCTGATCCTAGGAGCGCGTTCATATGTGGATTTGGAGGTCCGTAGGTCATTTTGGGGTCATTTGGCAAAAGTTGGAGGTTTTTGGAAGTTTGACGGGAGAGGACTTTTTTATATCAGGGCCGGATTCCGATTCCAGAAGTTGGAGTAGGTCCATAATGTCAAATGTGACATGTATGCAAAATTTGAGGTCAATCGGACGTGATTTGATAGGTTTCAACAACAAATGTGGAAGTTAGAAGTTTAATAGTTCATTAGGCTTGAATCGATGCGCAATTCGTAGTTTTGATATGATCTGAGGCCTCGAGAAGGTCCGTGTTATGTTATGGAACGGGTTATTGTGATTGGACGGGGTCCCGGGGGCCTCATGTGTGTTTCGGATGTGTTTGGGTTGTATCGTCCTCTTATTTGATGTTTCAACGTCGTTTCTTTAGGCATAAAGGGTACCATATTGAGAAAAAGACCTTCAGTTTATGATTTTATTAAACCATAATGTCTGTATCGTAATTATGGAGTCATAGCAACAAGAATCACCGAATTCTGATGTTGTATGAGAGAGTTATGCTCATTTTCATGTCGGGAAAGATTGCTGGTGTTACACCTCGCGTTTTCGTACGTTTAAAGCTTCGTCTTCAGTCAATTGGCGTAGACTCGGGGATGATATCATCTTGACGTTAACGTACTTACACCATTTATAACAAGTGATAAATAAGTATTATGAAGGATAAAGGGGTACACGAATTAAAGAAAACGGGTTTCATTGAAAGTGACCAATTTGGGATAAAGTACGGGTCGAGAGATACTACCCGATAATTATGGACTAGTACCATACAAGGTACCATATGGCCGTGATAATATGATATATATAATGTATAAAGTATATATGAAGTATATTAAAAATAAGTATATTTTTAAGTAACTTGAGATAATTTTTAACTATGCGGGTAATTGATTAATTACCGGATAACGGGACATTACCTAATTACCTAATAAGTGGATAAAGATTTAATAATTCCCACCCCACCCCCTGTGGTAGCAAGCCATTACTATGGCCTATGATACTTGGTCATAATGGCTTAGTGTCCATTTAAAGTTACAAGACACTTAAGTGTAAGTAAGTGTAAGACCTTATAAGTCTTAGTTTCATAACATTACAAAACTGGGTTTCTTCCTAAAATCCTATTCAAGACATTTTCAAACCAGATCTTGTTTTTTTGTTTCTTATCATGCCTTCTGTTGAAGTTGTAAAATAGTTTGAAGTATCATTTCATTTGAGATTATAATAAAACCTTGATGAATAACATTTACACCAAACAACATAGATGTTTCAGAAAATATGCAATGTATTCAATTCCTTTGGGTTCTCTATAGCAAGTATTGGAATGTCACGAAGACTCATTCTTCTTATTTATTGGATCATGTTAATTCTTCTCAGAAATTTCTTTCTTGTGGGATCATTATATTTCAATCAACAAGTTATGGGGGTTGTATTGTCTTTACAGTGCAACTTTTTTCAAGTATATCATACGGATTTTTCTCTACTTCAGGTATGTTAAAGCTATCCTTCTTTCTTTTGGCATGGTCCAAATTATACTGAAGAAACAAGCAAATACACAGTTTCTATAAATTACGCTATTTATAGAAATAGTAGGGTATCTATATTCTTGATTCCCCATGAGAATTATTATTATCTTCTGTTCATGGGTCTCGAAAATATGTTGGTAAAGTTTATTTCATGATATTAATAAGAGGCATAATGGCCTTATGAAGTACCGAGAGATTTTATTGACGTATTTCATATGACTTTCATGCATTTACATATGCACATTGACCCATGACCAGATGGCGTTATATACGCGTATATATGTAAATATATGTATATGGGATATGGAAAAAAGTTACGGTGTTATATACACACCGCCACCTGATCAACTGGTATATAATGATGATGTTGCCCACAGTGGCTGAAATATGGTTCAAACAGCGTTATATACGCGTGTATATATATATATATATATATATATATATATATATGGGAAAGGTTATGGCGTTATATACGCACCACCACCTGATCAGCTGGTATACGATGATGATTTTGCCCACAGTGGCCGATATGATATGATGGGATGCCCTCAGAGGCTGATGATGTTATGAAACATGTACCTATGCACGACATGACATTCATATGCATATGCATGACGCTAAAAGTAATTTATGATTTACAAAGCTATTCAGGCTTACAGGTTGAGTCATGTGCTCTATATTTTTTCCATGTCTCTTATGTACTTATTTATGTACCTTACATACTCGGTACATTGTTTGTACTGACGTCCTTTTTGCCTGGGGACGCTGCGTTTCATGCCCACAGGTCCCGATAGACAGGTCGAGAGCCCTCCAAGTAGGCTATCAGCTCAGCGGAAGATGTTGGTACGCTCCATTTGCTTCGGAGTCGCTTGTTTGGTTAGTATGATTTAGACGGGTATTGTTTGGTATGGCGGGACTCTATCCCGACCTTTATGACATTTATTTACTCTTAGAGGCTTGTAGACATATGCCGTATACGTGAAAGATTGTACGGCCTTGTCGGCCTATGTTTTGAGTCTATAAATGATTATGTTGGCCTATTAGGCCCGTATGTCACCGGTATATGATGATGTAATAAGAATGATATGTTACATTGGTACTCGGTCGAGTAAGGTACTGGGTGCCCGTCGCGGCCCATCGGTTTGGGTCGTGACAAAAGTGGTATCAGAGCAGCTCTGTCCTACNGAGCTCACTTATAAGAATTCAAATTCCGAACTTCTATTTTATTCGTAATAAGACGATGCCTACATTTAGAAAGATGATCGATAAGAGATATAGTTGTGGAAGTATTGAATTAGAGGAACTCGAGTTTGCATCATTTCTATGATGGATAAATGTGAGGTCTTCAACAGAACATGTGTGTACCTTACGTGTAAGATTCTTGATAAGTAGCCTTAAGGAAAGAATATCTATCCACCTCTATGGTGAAAGGCAATAATAGATTCAGAAGATAGATACAAGCTTCAACAAGTAAAAGGAGCAAGATGAGAAGGGTACGAGGTACCCAGTTAACAAAGATTATCGGTATTTTCAACTCCGGCAAAAAAGCATAAGCATTGTGACTTACCTTCAATAGTAATAGATGTATGTAGAATTGGCCACACCCATCTCAGTTATACTCTATTGGGGGCTAACAAGTGTAGTTAAGAAAAGGACAGGATATTAGGATCCGGCTAGGGTTGGTAACCCAAAATGGTAAATGGATTTTTTGTGTTAGTTGACATTTCCGAAGGATATTACAAAGGTGTTAATGGATCTCTTTATGAGACACCTAGATGGTGCACTCTAAAATAGTACAGTTAGATATGAGTGCTACAAATATAGGTACTGGAAACCTGGAAAGGATAAATATTATCTTAGTATGACTCCCGTCCCTAGTAGAGAAATAATGCTAGGCAACCCGAAGAGCCAGTGGATAGAGCAAAGGGAGCTAAAAGCAAAAGAAGCTTGTTCAAGTTTTTGGAATAAAGTAATAGATATAAATGTTAGCAGGAAGTAAGAAGAGAGTTAATGATGCATTATGAGTAAGATGTGATACATGGATGATAACGATAGATAAAAAAGATGGCAGTATTACAGAATCTATAGTCAAGTAAAGGAAAAGACAAGAGGTGATGGGCCTTAAGACAACGAAAGAGTATAGGCCATAAGGTTACATCCTCATTTCGAGAAATAAGTTCGCAACTCTAACATGATTAACAGAAGGGAAAGTTAGACCCTAGAGTAATAGAAATTAGTATGGAGTGGTGAACAAGATAAACTAAACATTAATTAGGGACTGGGTGATTGGATAATAGTCGAAATCATGAGAGTTTTAGATTTCGTTCTGGCTATAATAGAATGGACAATAGAAGAACATTCATGAGAAATTCAAAGAATGGTTATTCAGGAAGACGCTTCCCTAAAGAAAGCAATGTGATCAAAGTTAAGCTTAAGGGACTATGTGTGCCAGTTACATTTAGTGCCACCCGTGCGAGTAAGGAATTTCCTTATCCTTGGTACAGAAGGATTACCACAAGGCGAGAAATGTTCATTTATAGTGTGAGAAGACGCCAATGATGAAGAGGTAAAGAATCTATAGGTAGATCGTCATACCGCTAAATATTAATACTCCCCTAAAGGGGGAATATGGAGTAATGTGGCATTATGTCAGAATTAAGTGGTTATAGTAACTATGGAATGATAAAGGAAGAATGCAATAAATATGAGAAAGGAATTAAATTACACTTATCCAAATCCTAGAGATATGCTACGATTCCATAACATTAAGCAAGCACGACGCCAAAGAGAGGAAGTAAGGGTTCCAGCCCGGGATGTTATTGATAAATGAAGAGTCAGCGCAAGATGTAAGTTAAGACAAAGAAAATAACCTAATAAAGATTACATGGAGTAATGACATGAGAATGGGCCAACAATTACTTAGTAGTTGATTCAGGAAGATCCTAGCTATGGCTAAACAGGAGGTTAAAGACAAGTCAGCAGATCGTGCAAGATAAACATAGTAAAACCCAATATAGTGAATTCAGCCTCACAATAAGGTCGTTGTAATACTTGACAAATATTCATATGAGAGTTGGGGTAGTTAAAGGTACCATATGAGTATTATGGGAATAAAAGAGAGTGCCACTAGGAAGACAGTCAAAATATCAGTTCAAGAGCAACCCTACAAGCAAAAGGGCATGGAGGTAAGCAACTACGGATGATTATAGGAAATGAAGTACATCAAAAGGTCTGTAATAAGCTCACAACTTTATGAGAGTCAAGGGTTCTCCCTAAGTACTAAAATGAAAGACTAGCTAATGAAATAAGGAAGAAGGCGTCACCCTAAGCACAACGACCTAAAGAGGAAATGGTTGTGTAACAACAGTCTCGCAACAACATTGGAAGCACTCCAAAGTAAAGTGGCACCTACCGTGGCTAATAAACGGGAAATAAAAATTAAAAGTAAGATTCGAGATCATATGAGATTGCACGAAAACTCTGGCATGTGTGGGCACTAAGATGAGATAAGTATGGATGCAACAAGGAGGCAGAAAGACCAGGAAAAGTAATAGCTTATGTTGAAACAAAGCTAAGATGGAACGAAAGAATTATTTGATCAAAGATCCAGGGTTAGTACGCTATGATACACTCAAGATTTTGGAGCATTATATAGGCAGCATATTTGTTGACAATCATACGGCCATAGAAGACTCCGATATAAGTTTAAAGAAATAATTAAGCCCAGGGCATAGACAAAGGATTAAATTGTTAGAAGATTGTATCATGGATATTCCATAACGCCCATGAAAGACTAAAGTAATAACTGATACCATGAGCCACAGATCGGAAGATAGCTTAAGCCTACGTAAAGGCTGACCAGAAGGAAGAGGAAACTAAGGAATTACACCACCTAAGTAAATCAGGAGTCTGATTATTGGACCTAGAAAAATTATAGAAGTTGTGCTAGAGAACATGACAGAATCACTCTTAATATCAGATGTTCAAGAAAATAACACAACAATCATAATCTATAATGGCTCTACAAGAAAGCCAGTTAGAAGAAGTACCAGCCCCATAAGAAGTCAGTACGAAGCTCCTACTGTATTGTGTGTGTACCAGATGTGCGAGTATTATAATAGAGCTTCAAGTTATGGAAGTGAATTATACCTATGTGGAAGGGAGGTCATGAAAGAGATAGTAGATACGATGTGAGATTTTAAGGTAAGTAAGGTAAAGGTGAACAGCGTACGAGATACTCAAAGGCAGAATATGTGAATAGTCCATACCTTAGATAGAAGGCTAGAAGTGTTGGGATTCAATATCCAGGAATGATAGCGGCATAGTCAGTGGCATATCTCATAGCCTATGGTTTCTAGGTATCGAGGAGGCTAATTAAGACAGTAAAGAAGCGTTAGAGACGATGTGATGTCTCACTTGATTTCCCAGAATGACATAAGGAAATCTGTGATGCAAGCAAGTTGAAAGGTTGTAATATAAATAGAGTTGTACCGGTCGCAAGCCATTGTATGGTGAAGCGACAAGGTTCTAGAAGACAAGAGTAAGGATAAGAAAGGGCGAGTGAGAAGGTAACGAAAATGGATAATTCCTCAGGAGTAAGCCTATGAAAACAAGAAGAGCATATGGTTTCTCTAAATTATAAAAAGGCTCAGTATAGCCTGAATGAACTCAGAGGAATCTTAGACTAGTAACATTTGGAATAGATGAAATGCTACCCTGGTAGTGGAATAAAGGCGTAACTTTCATAAATAAAGGATGAAGTTTGGGCCTTCGAAGAGGGGAATTTCATGAATTGTGAAGGATTAGAATACCCATATAAGTGAACTCAGAATGGAGCCAAGTTTTAATGGACCGATGCTTGTGAAAGGAGTTCCCAGGCATTGAAGGACATATTAATTTCAGCACCGGTTCTACGGCTCCCAGAAGGGTCCGATTGAGACGTCATAACCATAAGATACGTGTATAAATTTCTGTGTTGATTATTGTCGTTGGTCGTGTGAGGCCATGGTCGTTATTCATAATTGTGTTCCTGTGTGGCGTTGGGTTATTAAGCTTCTACAGGGAGAGTTTGTAGTAGTGTTATTACAAGGGAAACCCTCCCAAAGTTATATAGATCACGAGGAGTTTAACATTCGAGGACGAATATTTCTAGGGGGGAGAATGTTACACATCGCGTTTTCGTACGTTAAAAGCTTCGTCTTCAGTTAATTGGCGTAGACTCGGGGATGATATCATCTTGACGTTAACGTACTTATGCTATTTATAACAAGTGATAAATAAGTGTTATGAAGTATAAAGGGGTACACGAATTAAAGAAAATGGGTTTCGTTGAAAGTGGCCAATTTGGGATAAAGTACGGGTCGAGCATTACTACCCGATAATTATGGACTAGTACCATACAAGGTACCATATGGACGTGATAATATGATATATATATAATGTATAAAATATATATGAAGTATATTAAAAATAAGTAGAATTTTAAGTAACTTGACACAATTTTTAACTATGCAGGTAATTGGTTAATTACCGGGTAACGGGACACTACCTAATTACCTAATAAGTGGATAAAAATTTAATAATTCCCACCCCACCCCCACGTGGAAGCAAGCCATTAATATGGCCTATGACACTTAGTCATAATGGCTTAGTGTCAATTTAAAGTTACAAGACACTTACGTGTAAGTAAGTGTAAGACCTTATAAGTCTTAGTTTCATAACATTACAAAATTGGGTTTCTTCCTAAAATCCTATTCAAGAGATTTTCAAACCAGATCTTGTTTTTTTGTTTCTTATCATGCCTTCTGTTGAAGTTAAAAATAGTTTGAAGTATCATTGCATTTGAGATTATAATAAAACCTTGATGAATAACATTTACACCAAACAACATAGATGTTTTAGAAAATATGCATTGTATTCAATTCCTTTGGGTTCTTTGTAGCAAGTATTGGAATGTAACGAAGACTCATTCTTCTTATTTATTGGATCATGTTAATTCTTCTAAAAAATTTCTTGCTTGTGGGATCATTATATTTCAATCAACAAGTTATGGGGGCTGTATTGTCTTTACAGTGCAACCTTTTCCAAGTATATCATACGGATTTTTCTCTACTTCAGGTATGTTAAGGCTATCCCTTCTTTCTTTTGGCATGGTCCAAATTATACTGAATAAACGAGAAAATACACAGTTTTCATAAATTAATATATTCATAGAAATAGTAGGGGTATCTATATTCTTGATTCCCCATGAGAATTATTATTATCTTCTGTTCATGGGTCTCGAAAATATGTATGTTGGTAAAGTTTATTTCATGATATTAATCAGAGGCATAATGGCCTTATGAAGTACCGAGAGATTTTATTGACGTATTTCATATGCATTTCATGCATTTACATATGCACATTCACCCATGACCAGATGGCATTATACACGCGTATATATGTAAATATATGTATATGGGATATGGGAAAAGGTTACGGCGTTATATACGCACCGCTACCTGATCAACTGGTATATGATGATGATGTTGCCCACAGTAGCTGAAATATGGTTCAAACGACGTTATATATGCGTATATATGTATGTATACTCAAACAACGTTATATACGTGTATATATGTATGTATACATATATATATATATATATATATATATGAGATNTTATATACGCGTATATATGTAAATATATGTATATGGGATATGGGAAAAGGTTACGGCGTTATATACGCACCGCTACCTGATCAACTGGTATATGATGATGATGTTGCCCACAGTAGCTGAAATATGGTTCAAACGACGTTATATATGCGTATATATGTATGTATACTCAAACAACGTTATATACGTGTATATATGTATGTATACATATATATATATATATATATATATATGAGATATGGAAAAAGTTATGGCATTATATATGCACCACCACCTGATCAGCTGGTATACGATGATGATTTTGCCCACAATGGCCGATATGATATGATGGGATGCCCTCAGAGGCTGATGATGTTATGAAACATGTACCTATGCACGACATGACATTCATATACATATGCATGACGCTAAAAGTAATTTATGATTTACAAAGCTATTCAGGCTTACAGGTTGAGTCATGTGCTCTATTTTTCTTCCATGTCTCTTATGTACTTATTTATGTGCCTTACATACTCGGTACATTATTCGTACTGACATACCTTTTTCTTGGGGACGCTGCGTTTCATGCCCGCAGGTCCCGATAGACAGGTCGAGAACCTTCCAAGTAGGCTATCAGCTAAACGGAAGATGTTGGTTTGCTCCATTTTCTTCGGAGTCGCTTGTTTGGTTAGTATGATTTAGACGGGTATTTTTTGGTATGGTGGGACTCTATCCCGACCTTTATGACATTTATGTACTCTTAGAGGATTGTAGACATATGTCGTATACGTGGAAGATGTACGGCCTTGTCGGCCTATGTTTTGAGTTTATAAATGATTATGTTGGCCTATTAGGCCCGTATGTCACGGGTATATGATGATGTAATAAGAATGATATGTTACGTTGGTACTCGGTCGAGTAAGGTACCAGGTGCCCGTCGCGGCCCATCGGTTTGGGTCGTGACAGCTGGTTCCTGGTGCGGACTTTGTTCTTCTCGAATGTGAGGGAGGTCCCACAAATGCTAAGAAGGATGTTTGGGTTGACCAGTCAATGCTAAGAATTTCTCTTCGCAAACGCGAAGAAGTAAAACCGCCTGGACAGTGTTTTAAATCAATTTTTTTGTATTTTGGGCATATTTTGTGTTTTAGAGCTCCGTTTGAGGTGATTTTCACGGTGTTGTTCTCGTCTCAACAAGGGAGTAAATATATGACCTTTATTTTGATGTTTATTGATGATTATATTAATTGGTTATTATTTTTATCCACATTTGGAATGTAGAAATTGAGATTTTGAGCCCCAAAGTTGAGAAATGGTAAATCCTTGAATTGAGGGTCGATTCATGGACAAAATTGGATGATTTTCTGGACATAGACCATATGAGTTATGGGTAATATTTATTTTCAATATATTTCGAAATCCGGGCATGTGGGCCCGATGGTTGACTTTATTGACTTTTCGAGCGAAGTTGGAAATTGTTATAAATTGATTGTTTGCACATTGCTTGACTAGTTTTGGAGCAACGAGCACCAGTTTGAGGTGTTAGAGCGGCGTTGGAGTTGGTTATGAAAGTTCGGAGCGAGGTAAGTCTCCTGTCTAACTCTATGAGGGGGAAATTACCCCTAGGTGTTGTAATTGATATGTGTTAGTTGTTGCGGGTGCTACGTACGCACGAGATGATGAGAGTTCGTACATAGCTACATTCATACTATTGTCCGGGTAGACTCAGGTTCACGCGATGCTATAACTGTAGTATTTGGGTTATCTCTTTTACTTCACATTACTACTTGATACTAGACGGACGTAGAGTGATAGACTTGCTATTGTAGATATTTGACGAGTTTCATGATTAGCCGCAGAATAATTGTACTCCTCTTAAAAATTTCTTCTGTGTTATGCGTTCTCATCGAAAGGTTTTCTCAAAGCTCCTTATAACTCACATGTTTCTTTGAGAGTGGGGTCAATGTCCCTTCAAAGCTTCTTATTCTAATGGGATCGGACCATTCGCCTCGGCAGGATAGATACATCTATGGTTCGTGTCATTCAACACTCAGTAGTGCACAAATTATGATAGGATCGGGTTGTTCGCCTCGGCATGATTATGTACCATACTCTCATGGGAGAGGGCCATTCACCTCGGTAGTATAATAGATGTATCTATGGTTAATGTCGTTCGACCCTTGACAGTGCACAGATTATGATGGGATCGGGCCGTACACCTCGACATATCTATAAAATACTGTCATGGAAATCGTGCATAATATCTAACAAGAAGTCAGTGTATCTATGAGTCTTCCTGATTTAAATTATGACAACCTATCTGGTGAGGTCCATTATGTATATTGTCACGACCCGATTTACTCTCCGAAAGGTATCGTGACGACATATAGTCTCTACGACTAGGTAAGCCTAATTGCAGAACACATATTAAGTAGAAGCAATGAAATAAAGACGGAAATAAGTGAGTCTACAAATGAAACATCGCCACTTGGCGCGTACAAAATACATTTTCTCAAAAACCCGGAATATAACTTTAGTCACAAGCTCTGTCTCAAAATAGCTCTATACAATGTGATGGAATTTACATTAAAAAATCTATCTAAATCTGGAGTGGAAGGTGACTTGAAGGACTTTGCGGACGCGGCAGAATTACCTTTCGGTCTCCTAGAAGCTATTGCTCAGACCCCTAGCCACGAAAATGAGCGCTGGTACTTGGATCTACACACGAAAAACATGTGCAGGAAAGCGCATGAGTACACCACCGATTGGTACCCAGTAAGTGCCAAGCCTAACCCCAGTCGAGTAGTGACGAGGTCAGGTTAAGGCTCTACTGGATTTTTATAGTAAAACAGTTTAAAATTTGAACAGAGAGATATAATAAGCTAAGGAAAATCAGTAGAAACAATGAGCCAAAAGAAAATAATAACAGGGAGCCCTCGGCTCAGCACAACTCATATCACCGAAACAGGTATGCAATGCAGTACAGGGGGAAAGCTCCCGGAATCTCGTCCGTTGTCCCAATTTAAATATGCCATGCAGTACAGGGGGAAAGCTCCCAGAATCTCGTGTGTAGTCCCAATTTAAATATGCAATGTAGTACAGGGGAAAAGCTCCCAGAATCTCTTCCGTAGTCCCAATTTAAATATGCAACGCAGTACAAATACCGGATACAATTTGTATTTAAAAATAGTTCAGGAAAAAATCAAAGGCAAAAATATGGATAAAACTACCTAAACATGTTACACATAGTAACAACTAGGGGAAGTTCAAGTAAAACAAGTAGACATGCTACTTCCTAATCTAAACTACATAGTCAATACATGAGACAGTGAAATAGGAAAGAAATGATTTAAGCATGGAGGGAAAAATGGAGTTTTAGCAACAATGGCCCGTGTACGTACTCATCACCTCACGTACACGGCTCCCAAACAACATAAAAAAGTATTAAAATAGCCTAAGGAGAAGTCCCCAACACAGAGTTAGGAAAGCCACTTACCTCGACTGCGCTACTCAACTCAAAACACGCTCTTGCTACGAGTATCCGACTCTGAATGGCCCAAATCTATTCAATTCGATTGCATAATGTAAATATCACTTTAAGGAATCAAAATAGCTAATAAGTTCGAGGCTAATACCCGAAATTAGGAAAACTGCCCAAAAAGTCTCCCGGGCCCACGTCTCGGAATCAAGTGAAAGTTAAAAATTTAGAATACCTATTCACTCACGAACTCACTTGAACAAGAATCATAGAAAACCGACGTTAAAATCTTATTAAATTCTCGAATTTTCCAATTGGGAAAACATCTTCCCATTTTCATGATTATTCATCCAATTCATTGATTGCATGGAAGAATTTGCTATAGATAAATGATATACCAGTGAAATAAGGTTAGGAATTGTTACCTATTCCTCAAAACCCACTCCAAATCGCCTACACCCGAGCTCCAAATCATTTTTTTAGAAGATATAAAATTCAAGCCCTCGAATTTGATATAAACTGCACAGCGATCCCGCACCTGCGCCCCTTGGACAGCACCTGCGGAAAATCCATCGCAGGTGAGAAAACCCACTAAAAGGACTGGGGCCACACCTGCGGTCACTGGGCCGCATCTGCGGCTCTGCACCTGCGGAACCCCAACCGCACCTGCGAGAATTGGTTGACCTTGACCAAGCCCGCACCTGCGAATCTCTTTTCTACACCTGCGTGTCCGCACTTGCGGTTCCCCATCCGCAGGTGCGAGATACCAGAACCAGAAATGGTTCAGCTATTTTCCAAGTTCCAAAAATCACCCGTTGAGCGTCCGAAACATCCCCGAGGCCCCCGGGACCTCAACCAAACTTACCAACTAGTACCAATACCTTATCCAAACTTAGTCGAGCCTCCAAAACACATCACATAACCCCAAAATCACCAATTATACATGGATTCAAGCCTAAGAACTTATGAAATTTCCAAAATCTACAACCGATGCCGAAACACGTCAAAAATAGTCCGAATGACCTCAAATTTTACACACAGGTCACAAATGACCCAACGGTCCTACAACCACTCTCGGAATTCCATTCCAAGCCCGATATCAAAATTCCACCTATCGGCCGAAATCACCGAAATTCTAATTTACTACAGACCTCGAAAGCACATTCCAGACACGCTCCCAACTCTGAAATCATCCAACGGAGCTAATAGACTCGATGAAAATCCCATTCCGGACCCGTCTTCCCATAGTTCCAACTACGGTCTGATTTCTAAAGCTTAAACTCACATATAAGGACTATGTGTCCGAAAACTCTTTGAATTTCACCACTCAACGTTCCGACAAGTCCCAAAAGTAAAAATAGACATACAAAAAGAATTTATTAAGGGATCGGGGTGCTGACTCTCAAAACTACCTACCGGGTCGTTACATTCTCCCCCTCTTAAGAAAATTGTTCGTCCTTGAACAAGTATAGAGACATACATGAAACTGTGAAAAGATGAGGGTACTGACTGCGCATATCCTGCTCGGTCTCCCAAGCCGCCTCCTCGGCCGGCTGACCCCTCCACTGAACCTTTACTGACGCAATATCCTTTGACCAAAGCTTTATGACATGTCTATCCAATATAGCTACTAGCTCCTCAGCATATGATAAATCCTTGTCCAACTGGACTGAACTGAAATCCAAAACATGAGTCGGGTCACCGTGATACTTCCGGAGTATGGAGACGTGGAATATCGGATGAACTCTTGCTAGGTTAGGAAGCAGGCTAGCTCATAAGAAACCTCCCCAACACGTCGCAACACCTCAAAAGGGCCAATAAATCTCGGGCTCAGCTTACCCTTCTTCCCGAACCTCATGACACTCTTCATAGGCGATACCTGAAGCAAAAACCGATCACCAGCCATAAATGCCAAATCATGATCCTTCTGGTCTGCATAACTCTTCTGCCTGGACTGAGCTGCACGAAGTCTCTACTGAATCACCTTCACCTTGTCCAGGGTGTCCAGGACCAAATTTGTACCCAATAATCGGGCTTCACCCGGCTCAAACCATCCCACTAGGGACCGGTATCGTCTACCATACAAAGCCTCATACGACGCCATCTGAATGCTAGATTGGTAGCTATTATTATAAGCAAACTCTGTAAGTGGCAAGTCTCGGTCCCATGACCCTCTGAAATCCATCACACAGGCACGGAGCATATCCTCAAGAATCTGAATCGTGCGCTCGGACTACCCGTCCGTCTGAGGGTGAAAGGCTGTACTCAACTCTACCCTGGTGCCTAGCTCCTGCTGAACGGATCTCTAGAACTGTGAAGTGAACTATGTACCTCTGTCTGAAATGATAGATACTGGAATATCGTGGAGGCGAACAATCTCCCTGATATAAATCTCCGCCAAACTCTCGGAGGAGTATGTAATCAACACCGGAATGAAATGGACTGACTTGGTCATCCTATCCACAATCCCCTAAATAGCATAAAACTTCTTCAAAGTCCGAGGAAGTCCAACCACGAAGTCCATGGTGATCCGCTCCTACTTCCACTCTGGAAGCTCAATCTGTTGAAGTAAACCTCCCGGTCTCTGATGCTCATACTTGACTTGCTGACAGTTGAGACACTTGGCCACAAACTCCATTATATCATTCTTCATCCTTCTCTACCAATAGTGATGTCTCAGATCCTGGTACATCTTTGCGGTACCCGGATGAATGGAATACTGCAAGCTATGGGCCTCCTCCAGAATCAACTCTCGACATCCATCCATACTGGGCACACAGATCCGACCATGCATCCTCATCACACCGTGATCTCCTATAGTAACATCCCTGGCGTCACCTCGCCGAACCCTGTCCTGAAGAACCAGAAGGTGGGGATCATCATACTGGCGCTCTCGAATGTGGTCATAAAGAGAAGACCGAGCCACCACACAAGCTAAAACTCGACAAAGCTCTGGAAGACTCAACCTCATGAACTGACTGGCTAAGGACTGAATATCTAAGGCTAAGGGCCTCTCAACTGCCGGAAGATATGCCAAACTCCCCAAACTCTCCACCCGGTGACTCAAGGCGTCGGCCACCACATTGGCCTTCCCATGGTGGTATAATATAGTGATGTCATAGTCCTTTAGCAACTCCAACCATCTCCGCTGGCGCAAATTGAGGTCCTTCTACTTGAATATGTGCTGCAAACTCCGATGATCAGTGAAAATCTCACAGGGAACACCGTATAAATAATGACGCCATGTCTTCAGGGCGTGAACAATCACTGCCAACTCGAGATCATGAACTGGATAGTTCTTCTCATGCACCTTCAACTGTCTGGACGCGTAGGCAATCACCCTACCGTCCTGCATCAACACCGCTCCGAGGCTAATCCTCGAAGCATCACAATAGATGGTATAGGACCCCGAAGGCAATGCCAACACTGGAGCTAAAGTCAGGGCTTTCTTGAGCTTCTGAAAGCTCTCCTCACACTCCCCAGTCCACCTGAATAGAACACCCTTTTGAGTCAACATGGTCATCGGTGCTACAATGAATGAAAATCCCCCCACAAAATGACGGTAGTACCCAGCCAAACCAAGGAAACTGCGGATCTCTGTAGCTGATGACGGTCCAGGCCAACTCTGTAATGCCTCTACTTTCTTTTGATCTACCTTGATTCCATCCCAAGACACTATGTGGCCCAAGAATGCCACTGAATCAAGCCAGAACTCACATTTAGAGAATTTTGCATACAATCTCTTCTCCCTCAAAGTCTGAAGCACAGTCCTCAAGTGTTGCTCATGATCTTCCCGTGAATGGGAATAAACTAGAATGTCGTCAATAAACACAATGACGAAGGAATCAAGATAAGGCCAAAACACAATGTGCATCAAATGCATAAAAGTTGTTGGGGCATTGGTCATCCCAAATGATTTTATAACAAGAAACTCATAGTGGCCATATCTGGTTCTGAAGGCAGTCTTCGGGATATCCGGCTCCCGAATCTTCAGCTGATGATAGCTAGAACGCAAGTCAATCTTGGAGAATACCCTGGAACCCTATAGCTGGTTGAATAAATCATCAATGCAAGCAAACGATACATGTTCTTCATGGTGACCTTGTTCAACTGCCAATAATCAATACACATACGCATAGAACCATCCTTTTTCTTCACAAATAGCACTGGAGCACCCCAAGATGATACATTGGGTCTGATGAAACCCTTTATCAAGCAAATCCTATTACTGCTCCTTCAACTCAGGAGGAGCCATACGGTAAGGAGGGATAGAAATGGGCTGAGTGCCCGGCAACAAATCAACGCTGAAATCAATATCTCTGTCGGGCAGCATACCCGGAAGGTTAGCTGGGAATACATCAGGAAAGTCCCTCACTACTGGGACTGACTCAACTGAAGGGGTATCAACACTAACATCTCTCACATAGTCCAAGTATGCATCACACCCCTTCTCAATCATCCGCTTAGCCTTAATAAATGAAATGACCCTGTAGGGAGTATACTCTAAGGTACCCCTCCACTCAAATCTCGGCAAGCCTGGCATAGCCAACGTCACGGTCTTAGCGTGACAATCAAGAATAGCATAATGGGGCGACAACCAGTCCATGCCCAAGATAACATCGAAATCTACCATGCTGAGTAATAATAAATCAGCCCTGGTCTCAAAACCACTAAGAGAAATCAAACACGACTGATATACGCGGTCGACAACTAGAGAGTCTCCCACAGGAGTAGATACATAAACAGGGAAACTCAAAGAATCCCGAGATATCCCCAAATGTGGAGCAAAATAAGAGGAGACATATGAATACGTAGAGCCTGGATCAAATAACACCGATGCATCCCTATGGCATATAGGGACAATACCTGTAATGACTGAGTCTGAAGCAATGGCCTCGGAACGGGCTGGAAGGGCATAGTACCTAGCCTGGCCTCCCCCTCTAGGGCGAACTCTACCTCCCTGACCCCCACCTCGAGCTGACTGAGGAGGTGGAGTGGCAGCTGGGGCTGGAAGAATAGCCGGAGGACCCGGCGGAGCACGTGGAGGCTAATAAGATTGTGGAGGTGAACCCATCCTGGCCCTGGGTCAATCTCTAATCACGTGACGAGTGTCGCAAGACTCAAAGAAACCCCTCAAAGGACGCTGTGGCTGAGACTGAATAGGAGCTGGCCTGCTGGGCTGGCCGAAAATAACACCTTGAACTGGAGGCACACTGGATACTGGCGGTGCATAATAAGACTCCTAAGGTCTAGGAGGAGCTGGAATACCGCTAGCTGCTGGAAGGGTTGAATGAACAGGGCGACCCACAAAGCCCCTATCGTGGCATGCTTCTAGTGCACGAGCTCCTGAAAAATGTCCAGTCTCTCGAGACCTCTTGCCCTCTATCTCCTCTCTGTCCCGGGTGAACATGCCCTCTACTCTCCTAGCAATACTCACTGTCTACTGGTAAGTGATATCCATCTATCTCTCTGGCCATACTGGTCCGAATACTAGGATAGAGTCCCTCAATGAAACGGTGAACCCGCTCTTTTACTGTGGCAACCAAGGCTGGTGCATGCCGAGCTAAGTCACTGAAACGGACTGCATACTCTGACACAGTCATAGTACCATGGCGCAACTGCTCGAACTCCGTGCGCCAAGTATCCCTGAGGCTCTGAGGGACATACTCTCACAAAAACATCTCTGAAAAGTGAGTCCAAGTGAGTGAGGCTGCCTCGTCCGGACTACTCAGCTCATAGGCCCGCCACCACTGATATGCCGCTCCCCTCAGCTGGAAAGCGGTGAAAGAAACCCCACTGGTCTACATGATGCCCATAGTGCAGAGAATTTGATGACACTCCTCAAGAAATCCCAGAGCGTCATCTGAAGCTAGTCCACTGAAAGTAGGTGGGTGGTACTTCTTGTACCTCTCAAGTCTAAGCTGCTCGGCCTCAGAAGCAGCTGCCCTAGCATCATGCTGAACTGGAGCCACTGGGGGCATAAGAATATACTCCGGGGCCTGATCAACCTGGCCCCTCTGCTCAGGAGTGAAGGATGCGAGAGTCTGTGCCCCTCCCCTGGCCTGAGATGTAGTGGGAGCTGTCGGGAGTAGTCCACCCTGAGCTAGAGTACTGAACATGTTCATGAACTGAGCTAAAGTCTCCTGCAAGGCTGGAACAGCAATAGGGACCTCCTGTGCCAGCTCTCCAGCTGGGGCTTCCATAGGCTCCTCTGTCGCTGCTATCGCCGGTGCTCGGGCTGCACCGCGTAGTCGTCCTCTACCCCGACCTAGGCCTCTAGCAGGGGGCTCGGGTGCCTAGTCGTCGGTCCTCCCAGTACGGGTCCTCACCATTTGTGGGAAAGAATAGAATAGAATTTTTTATGTCAATAACTCGCACTACAAGGAAATCAAAGAAATATGATTGTTCCTAACAGTTACATAGCCTCCCGAAGATAGATACGGACGTCTCCGCACCGATCCGCGAGACTCTAATAAACCAGCTTGTGACTTGTGACTTCTATGAACCTAGACACTCTAATACCAACTTGTCACGACCCGATTTACCCTCCGAAACGCATCATGACAGAACCTAGTCTCTACGACTAAGTAAGCCTAATTGCGGAACAGATATTAAGTAGAAGCAATGAAATAAAGAAGGAAATAAGTGAGTCTACAAATGAAACATCGCAACTTGGCGCGTACAAAATACATATTTCCCAAAAACCCAGAATATCACTTTAGTCACAAGATCTGTCTCAAAATAGCTCTATACAATGTGAGGGAATTTACATAAAAAAATCTATCTAAATCTGGAGTGGAAGGTGACTCGAAGGACTCTGCGGACGCGGCAGAATTACCTTTCGGTCTCCTAGAAGCTGCTGCTTGGGCCCCTAGCCACGAAACTGAGTACTGGTACCTAGATCTGTACACGAAAAACATGTGCAGTAAAGGGAATAAGTACACCACAGATTGGTACCCACTAAGCGCCAAGCCTAACCCCATTCGAGTATTGACGAGGTCAGGTTAAGGCTCTACTGATTTTTATATTAGAACAGTTTAAAATTTGAACAGAGAGATATAATAAGCTAAGGCAAATCAGTAGAAACAATGAGCTAAAAGAAAATAATAACAGGGAGCCCTCGGCTCAGCACAACATATATCATCGGAACAGGTATGCAATGCAGTACAGGGGGAAAGCTCCCGGAATATCGTCTGTTGTCCCAATTTAAATATGCCATGCAGTACAGGGAGAAAGCTCCCAGAATCTCGTCTGTAGTTCCAATTTAAATATGCAATACAGTACAGGGGGAAAGCTCCCGGAATCTCGTCCGTAGTCCCAATTTAAATATGCAACGCAGTACAAATACCGGATACAATTTTTATTTAAAAATAGTTCATGAAAAAATCACAAGCAAAAATATGGATAAAACTACCTAAACATGGTACACATAGTAACAACTAGGGGAAGTTCAAGTAAAACAAGTAGACATGCTACTTCCTAATCTAAACTACATAGTCAATACATGAGACAGTGAAATAGGAATGAAATGATTTAAGTCATGGAGAGGAAAATGGAGTTTGAGCACAATGGCTCGTGTACGTACTCGTCACCTCACGTATATGGCGCCCAAACAACATAAAACAGTATTAAAATAGCCTAAGGGGAAGTCCCCAACACAGAATTAGGCAAGCCACTTACCTCGACTGTGCTACTCAACTCAAAACCACGCTCTTTCCACGAGTATCCGACTCCGAATGAGCCAAATCTATTCATTTCGATTGCATAATGTAAATATCACTTTAATGAATCAAAATAGCTAATAAGTTTGAGGCTAATACGTGAAATTAGGAAAATTTCCCAAAAAGTCCCCTGGGTCCACGTCTTGGACTCGAGTGAAAGTTTCAAATT
This sequence comes from Nicotiana knightiana, assembly GCA_005239525.1. NCBI lineage: Eukaryota > Viridiplantae > Streptophyta > Magnoliopsida > Solanales > Solanaceae > Nicotiana > Nicotiana knightiana. The sequence continues at coordinate 32,421 of ML415572.1, read as the reverse complement.
TAGAACACCCATTCACTCATGAACTCACTCGAATAAGAATCATCGAAAACCGACGTCAAAATCTTATTAAATTCTCGGATTTTCCATTTGGGGAAACTTCTTCCCATTTTCATGATATTTCACCCAATTCATTGATTGCATGAAAGAATTTGCTATAGATAAATGATATATAAGTGAAATAAGGTTAGAAATTGTTACCTATGAATATTTTCCTCAAAACCCACTCCAAATCGCCTACACCCGAGCTCCAAATCATTTTTTAGAAGATATGAAATTCAAGCCCTCGAATTTGATATAAACTGCCCAGCGATCCCGCACCTGCGCCCTTTGGACCGCACCTGTGGAAAAATCCATCGCAGGTGCAAAACCCAACTAAAAGGACTGGGGCCGCACCTGCGATCACTGGGCCGAATCTGCGGCTCCGCACCTGCGAGAACTGGTTGACCTTGACCAAGCCCGCACCTGCGAACCCCTTTTTCGCACCTGCGCGTCCGCACTTGCGGTTCCCCATCCGCAGGTGCGAGACACCAGAACCAGAAATGGTTCAGCTGTTTTCCAAGTTCCAAAAATCACCCGTTGAGCATCTGAAACATCCCCGAGGCCCCCGGGACGTCAATCAAACTTACCAACCAGTCCCAATACCTTATCCAAACTTAGTCGAGCCTCCAAAACATATCACATAACCCCAAAATCACCAATTATACATGGATTCAAGCCTAAGAACTTATGAAATTTCCAAAATCTACAACTGACGCTGAAACACGTCAAAACTAGTCCGAATGACCTCAAATTTTACACACAGGTCACAAATGACACAACAGACCTACAGCCACTCTCGGAATTCCATTCCGAGCCCGATATCAAAATTTCACCTATTGGCCGAAATCACCGAAATTCTAACTTTCGCCAATTCAAGCCTAAATCTACTACAGACCTCGAAAGCACATTCCAGACATGCTCCTAACTCTGAAATCACCCAACAGAGCTAACAGAGTCGATCCCATTCCGGACCCGTCTTCCCACAGTTCCAACTACGGTCCGATTTCTAAAGCTTAAACTCACATATAAGGACTATGTGTCCAAAAATTCTCCGAATTTCACCACTCAACGTTCCGACAAGTCCCAAAAGCAGAAATAGACATGGGGAAAGCAGTTATTAGGAGATCATGGCGCTAACTCTCAAAATGACCTACCGGGTCGTTACATATATGTATATGCTCCGGTTGAGGAGGTAATTGCTAATTAAGAGCTTGAGTCTATTGTAGAGTGGAGGACCGTATCACGTATTTATACTTGTTTAATTAATATATTTACTATGCCCCATATCTGTTTACTTCTTAGTGTATCTATCTTATTGGACCAAGAGTAAGTGTCGATGTCGACCCCTCCTCATTACTTCTCTGGGGTTAGGCTAGATACTTACTGGGTACGCGTTGATTTATGTAGTCATGCTACACTTGCTGCACATTTTTATGTAGGTACATATATGTCTGGTGATCTTTTGGGCGCAGAGGCGCGGCTATTTCGGGGACTTATCGTGAGATGCATTTCATGTTACGATCCGTAGCCTGCAGAGTCTCCATCAGAGTTATTTGTATTGTCTTGTCTAATTTGTATCTCAGGCAGATGTTGTATTTTATTGTATTTCCTAGTTGATGCTCATGCACTTGTGACACCGGGTTTTAGGGGTGATTATGAGTTATCCTTTATTGTAGTTGTGAAAATATTATCAGTAACCCTGTAAATTCTATTTCTTACTATTTAATTGATTGAAAATTATGATTTCAAAAATACTAAAATGAGTAATTAAGTTAAACATTTACTGTTGGCTTTCCTGACAGCGATGTTTGGCGCCATCACAACCTCTAGTGGATTTTGAGTCGTGACAGCTTGGTATCAGAGCGTTAGGTGTTTCACGAGTCATGAACAAGTCTAGTAGAGTCTTGCGGATCTGTACGGAGACGTATGTACTTATCTTCGAGAGGTTACAAGACTGTTAGGAGCACTTCTCTTTCTTGATTCCTCATCGTGCGTTTTGACTCCTTTGAGGGTTATGCCTTTATATCCTTCCTACTCATTCTTATACAATGTTCAGCGCTCGTGTCAATTGGCAACTGAGGAGTTGTAGTGGTACTACAAATGTGAGCAGGATGTTTCTCCCTACGCATTCGAGCAAGTCATTATCGTCTTCTTGCGGAAGGATGTTATGTCATTTCAGCTCAATAGTTGTGTTTTCAATGGTTTCAAGGTTGCTCGCAGATTGCTATGATGTTCAGACATTGTTATCGCACCGTGTTGGTGTAATTGTAGGGTGCTTGTTTATGTGTCGAGACAGTTAATGACTTGAAAGGAGGTTTTTCTCAGTGCATGATTCAGAGGCTTAGCATTTTATTTCCAACGGAGGAAAGGTAAACGGACTATGAATGTTCAGGTTTGGGATAATGAAGTAATGAGACTTGGTTTTTTTTAGCGTAGTGGAATTCTCAATTGTGATGTGGTGTCATCGTCCTTGTTGAAAAAGTTAAGGTTCTCCGATGTTATGGTCTTCATCAATTTTCCTTCGGGAAAGAGTAGTGTGAAATGGTGCCAGAGAAGCGATTGTTAGAGATAGTGGAGTTTAGAAATTTCAGAATCAAATGGGTACTTCTAATGTTGATGGATCGAGAAGGATGATCTTCTAGGAGGCTTGGAGTTGGTGGAAATTTATTAGTTCAAGTGTTACAGAGATGGATTCAGATTTGAGGCAACGATTGGGCAACGAACGATGAGGAAGGACATGTGGGAGGTGTTTTGCGGTGGTTGAATTGATAGAAGGTCAAGTATGAAAAGCAGAAGTGGAGGAGTTGCTTAAAGGAGAGGGTTTAACCAAAGTAGGAGAGTGGCAGAGTAACATATGGGTTCTATGGTAGGATTTCCACACATCTTGAGGAAAGTTTGGAGCCATTTGGGAATTCATGGTGAATAGTGACTAAGTCCACGGATTTTATTTGGATGCAACATGACTTCGAGTGTGGAATGCATTGTTGGAATTTTAGCTGATGTCAATGGGGAAGAAGGAATCTCAGTGGGTCCCAGGTTTATATAATTGTAGCTTCAATCTAAGTGGGAGAGCCCCACCGTCTATGATTGGATTACGTGGTTTTCTACTTGTGCGGTTTCTGGTTATCGGTGTATTGGTGGATTATTACGACTAAGGAAAGAAAACATCAATGGTAATTTGAGCAAAGGATTTGAGAAATGTGTGCTATATTTTCATTTTCAGGTTTTGGGAAGACTTAAAGTCTATGCTTTGTGTGGATGTGATGTACAAGGAAAGGAATTCAGCCGGTTACTTCTTTGAGAGGGTGTTCATGTGCTAGCAAGGTCTTGGAGTTTGATTATATTTGGGAAAAATTCAGAGTGGGTGACTCTCAACAATGGTCCTAGTAGGTTCAAAATTAAAGTGCGGTGCCTAAGGATTTCGAGTCCATGGTATGGTTAAAAATCGAGCTTTTGCAGTAAATTATGAAAGAGGCTTGGAGTGTTCTATGTTATCATTCGTCTGCGCTGTAGCATTGGAGAAATGGGAGAAAATAACTTTGGATTCGTAGAGGAATTATAAGAATGGGTGTACCAGTTGAAGATGAGAATGTGCACACAAGGAGGGTATGAGTTAGTTCGTGGGTTTTGAGGCAACGTGGTCTCGTGAAATAGGATCACTCTGGATGAGTGTGGATTGGGTTTGTTATATTTTGAATGGAGCTATTATTATTTCTAAGGCAAGTCCAGAGTAAATTAGAAGAAGTTGGTTCGGTTAGCACTGGTTGAATCGGCATGATGGTGGCAATGATCAATTCTTTCAGCGTGTTAAGTTATGCAAGTGATTTGTGGTGGTATGTGCAAGGCTTGAAGGCCTCCATAATTTGATTTATTTGGAGGTATTCGATTATAATGTCCTGTTATGTGTAGATGGACCCCGGAAGAGTAATGGTGGTTTAGACCACTACTTGAGGATTATATTTTCTACTATTTAGGGAATTCAGTCGCAGGTTGCAATGGTTCTCCTGAAATGAGTTAAGTGAAAGGTTTCTATATGATGGAGTGTTTAACTTATTAGTGGTTCATGAGTTATGATGGAATTCGTGTACTCTTGAATATTGGCATTTTAGGTGCAGTGAGTGACATGTGAATTGGAAGTTGAGGATCAAGGTTGTCACTCGGTGTAGACAAGAATGTTACGAGCTTGGATGAGCAGGAAAAAATTCAGATGTTTAGAGTAAGCTGGTATTGTCTTTAGCGTCACCTGATATTGGTGTCATGTGTAAGAGACTTTGTGTACTGATTTGCGGATTCTCGATTCGCTTTACAACATTATATGGTCAGTGGTATGGATGTGCATACTTTGTTACCTGGTACGGATGGCCGTGGGAGCGTATCCCACGGGAAGATTGTATAAGTGTGACATGTAGTCACTTGATTGATTAATGATTGAAACCAAGTACGGAGATTATGGTACTATCACTAATGTGAGAGCTTAGGCCTGGGAGGCGCTCTATTCATTTGGTTGTGAACTATGGAAGTTTGTTACGGGTTGGACGGCTATTCTTATGTGTCATGTGGATCCTTGGAAGGTTTTTAGCCCAGTGCGGTACAATCGGAATTGGCTTGAGCTCCGTTGATGGATCTAGATGTGAATGTGCGCTCTATATCAGGTCGAATGTGTTCATTTCAGCATAACATTGCTTACGGAGGGTTCTTCGGGCCTTGGATGTTATTTATGCCGTCATATATTTTGTGTAATATATGTTGTTCCATGTGGGTTGTGAGACAGTATGATTATTCGCACTCGTATCGAGATCCCATGTAGTTTGTGGTGTTGTGAGAGCATGATGGCTCTCGAGACATAATTCATTTATTGCACCTTAGTCGTGCTTGAGTTTTGTAACGTATGGCACTATCTGTCTCCCTAGGGATGATATTATACACTTGGCATGCTTGTTGTCGACATTCAGGTATTTCGTGGGTATGAGCATTCTAGCTCGATAGTTATTTCCTTATAGATTATTATGTTAGGATCGGGTGGCACGTTGCCATGGGTATCATGGTTGGATCGGGTTGCACACCACAACAGTGTGATCTGGAGTACAGTTACCTATATTTATTCTTGTGTGTTTTGTTTCTCATTTTCTGAGGAAAGTTCATAACATCTTTTCGATTGTTTAATTAGTTAAGTGGGTTGAGTAGTTCTTCCAGATTTCATTTTTCCTTATGCATCACTTCCGAATTTGTAGCTTGCTCTCACATTGTGGCATCATATGAGACTTTTGGTAGTGTCTGAGGTGGCTTATTGCCTGAGCAGCTTGTACTGGGTGAGACAAGATTATTGGACCTGTGATTAGTGTGATCGGATTTATACAAGGTATATTAAAGAGAATTTATCGTTGTCCAGTTCAGAATGAAGTAATGCTTCTTCTCAGGAGGAGACACTCCATGATTTGTGATTCAACAGATGGTTACAAATCTCTTCTGTCATGGCAGTATTACGAGAGTTGGAATAGGGCTTATATATGTTATGAGGTATACTACGGACTTCGGGTCAGTGGAAATATCAGTTGTTGTGCTTGGGGGAGATTGCCTTGGGAAAATGAGTTATGTGGTGCATGTGTGATTTCAGTGGAGGAGCATGGTCACATTGGCTTCAGTGTATGGTGATTAATACGGTGTTCGTGTGTTAGAATCTGGTATCATGGAGAAACTCTGGATGCTGGAATTTGGCTCTAAAGCTTGCTACTAAGGTAGCAGGAAGGATCTTTAGTCTGGTTCGAGCTAATCTGCTCAACTGGGTTGTGGTGGAACGGGTAGGTGCACGAGGTGTTAAAAAGTGATTTTGGACAACTCCGGAGCAGTTCTTAGCACGTTCGAGGACGAGTGTATGTTTAAGTGGGAGAGGATGAAACGACCTCGTTTTAAGATCTAGCGCGTCGTTCGGCGGTTTGAGGCCTTGAGTAACTTCCCTTCAGGTATTGTGACTTGTACATGTAACCGGAATTGAATTTTTGGAAGTTCGGAGTTGATTTGGAAAGAAAATTCTAATTTCAGAAGCTTTAAGTTGGAGGAATTGAATAAGGTTTGAATTTTGAGTAAACCACCTGAGAATCGGGATTTGAAGGTTCTAACAGGTTCTTATGATAATTTTGACTTGGGCGTATGTCCGGATCGGGTTTTGGATGACCCGGGAGCGTTTCGGCGCCTATTGTGGAAAGTTGGATTTTGAAAAATTTTCATAAATTTGGGTTGAAATGTATTTTATTATTATCGATGTTCGTTTGGAATTCCGAGCCTGGGAATAGCTCCGTATGGTGATTCTGGTCATAGGAGCGCGTTCAGATGTGGATTTGGAGGTCCATAGTTCATTTTGGAAGTTCGACCATGGGTGAACTTTTTCATATCAGTGTCGGATTCTGATTCCAGAAGTTGGAGTAGGTCCATAATGTCATATGTGACATGTATGCAAAATTTGAGGTCAATCGGATGTGATTTGATAGGTTTCGGCATCAGATGTGGAAGTTAGAAGTTAAATAGTTCGTTAGGCTTGAATCGATGCGAAATACATAATTTTGATGTTATTGGATAATATTTGAGGCCTCAAGAAGGTCCGTGTTATGTTATGGAGCGGGTCGGTGTGATTGGATGGGGCCTCAGGGTGTGTTTCAGATGAGCTTAGGTTGTATCGTTCTCTTATTTGATGTTTCAACGTCATTTCTTTGGACACAAACGGTACCATATTGAGAAAACGGCCTTTGATTTGATTGGATTGAACCATTAGATCTGTATCGTAATTACGGAGCCATAGCAACAAGAATCACCGAATTCCAATGTCGTATGAGAGAGTTATGCCAATTTCCATGTCAGGACAGTTTGTTGGTTTCTGGTGCGGACTTTGTTCTTTGCGAACGCAAAGAAGGAAGTTTGGGTTGACCGGTCAATGCAAAGAATTTCTCTTCGTGAACGCAACAGTTTCCCCGGAAACACGAAGAAGAAAAATCGCATGGACACTATTTTAACCCGAGAATTTTAATATTTTGGGCATATCTTGAGTTCTAGAGCTCCGTTTGAGATGATTTTTGCGGCGTTGTTCTCTTCTAAACAAGGGCGTAAATATATAACCTTTATTTTGATATATCTTGATGATTATTTCTGTTGGTTATTACTTTTATCCGCGTTTGGATTGTAGAAATTGAGATTTTGAGCCCCAAAGTTGAGAAATGGTAAATCCTTGATTTGAGGGTCGATTCATGGAAGAAATTATATTATTTTCTGGATATAGACCATATGAGTTATGGGTAATGTTTATTTTTAATAATTTTTGGAATCCGGGCACGTGGGCCAGAGGGTTGACTTTATTGACTTTACGAGCAGAGTTGGAAATTGTTATAAATTGATTTATTATGATTATTAGAGTATATTTTTATCGTTTGCACATTGCTTGACTAGTTTTGGAGGGAAAGGCACCAGTTTGAGGTGTTAGAGCGGCGTTAGAGCCGGTTATGGAACTTCGGAGCGAGGTAAGTCTCCTATCTAACTCTATGAGGGGAAAACTACCCCTAGGTGTTGTAATTGATATGTGTTAGTTGTTGTGGGGTCTACGTACGCACGAGGTGACCAGAGTCCGTACGTAGCTACATTCATGTTATTGTACGGATAGACTCAGGTTCTTTCCATGCTATAATTGTATGTCACGACCCAAATTTCCACCGTCGGGACCGTGATGACGCCTAACGCTGCACTTGCTAGGTGAGCCAACATTAGAGATCTACAACCTAAAAATCTTAAAATTTGCAGAGAATTTCTACGATCCAACACATGAAGAATAAATAAAGAAGCGAAAATTCACAAAAACACTGCACATATAATATTTATATATCTATCTACCCATGATTTGGAGTCACAACTCACGGACTACTACGATTATCTACAAGCATTTGGCTGAAAGAAAAGTATACAACTGTTTATGAACAAAGAAAAACAGTAATGCATATAGGAGGGGACTCCAGGAATCTGCGGACATTGGCAGATCTACCTTGGGTCTCCTGCGTACAAGTCAGCTACAAATCTCAGAATCAGCTCGGGCCGATACCTGGATCTCCACAGAAAAAGCAAACTGCAGCATCAGTACAACTGACCCCATGTACTGGTAAGTATCGAGCCTAACCTTAGTGAAGTAGTGATGAGGCTAGGACACGACACCCACTAACAACCTGTACAGTATAATAATACATGTAGCAATAACAGCAATAAAAGAAATAAGACAGGAAATATTGGGAGGGGACATGTTGAGGGGTTCATAGTATAAGAAATCAGAAATAGTGATATAACCGGATAAATCAAGATGCATATAAAAGAGATGAAACAAGTAGGAATGGTAAAAGAAATTGCACGGCATCACCCTTCATGATTTTACTCTCGACTCACCATATGCAATAATAAAAATGGCACGGCATCACCCTTCGTGCTTTACACTCTTCTTCACTATATGATACAATGCATGGCACATCATCACCCTTCGTGCTTTATACTCTTCCTCACTATATGAAATAAAGCAATGGCACGACATCACCCTTCGTGCTTTACACTCTTCCTCACCATATGAAATAATGCAATGGTACGTCATCACCCTTCGTGCTTTACACTCTTCCTCACCAATCAAAGAATCAATAATAACGGATAGATAGAAATATCACAAGGAAATTAGTATTTCATCAATGGTTAATATCACAATATAAATCTCAATCTGGAGCCAATATTCAACAATTACCAAATCTCATTAAAACCGAACAGAAGTTACCCACATCACAAATGGCTACGCTAAGCATGGACAACATGATTAAAGACTACAATAATTTCAAGAATAGAACTCACTCGCATGATATGACTCGATAAAAACACATAGGTCTTCGTCACCTCACCTATACATTGTACTCAACAAACAAAACACGTAGAAAATAAGCACATAATTCCTAATCCCTCAAGCCAAAGTTAGACACGACACTTACCTCGATCCGCATGCCACTCACTGTTGAAGTACCGCTTTTCCTCTAGAATTCACCTCCAACCCACTCGTATCTAGTAATAATTACTTTAATACCATCAATTATCACTAAATAAATCAATTTCAATACACAATTATAGAGTTCCCAAAATTTTCCCGAAAAAGTCAAAAACCGACCTCGGGCCCGCTAGGTCAAAACTCGAGGTTCTGACCAAAATCCATTTACCCATTCACCCCCGAGCCCGAATTTGTAATTAGTTCCGGAATTCGATCCCAAATTGAGGTCTAAATTCCCAAATTTACAAAATCCCCTATTCTCCTAAAATCCCTAATTTCTACCCTTAAAGAACAAGATTTAGGACTTGAAATCTAATGGGTGTTGATGGAAATTGGAGGAAATGAGTTTAAGAACACAAAACTATGATTTGGTGTTGAATTACCACTTCAAAAATATCCCAAGTTGAGTTCTAGTGAAGAAGATATGAAATTTTGAACAATTCCCGTCTTGAAGACTGTTATTAAAACACTGGACAGGTCTTCATCGCGTTCGCGAGAAGCCTGTCGGGATCGTGAAGCTTTGGCCCTATTGTCCTACGGGTTCGCGAGGTAACCTACGCGTTCGCGAAGGCATACTCCCCCCAAGCCTCCGCGTTTGCGAGCCAAGTGTCGCATGCGCGTAGAAGGTTACTGACCCCTCCCCCAGGTCCCCTATTCTTCGCGTTCGCGAAGGGTACCCCTGTTGCTCCACGTTCGCGACCTAGTCCACGCGTTCGCGTAGAGTAAAACCACCCCTGCCCAATTTCCCCTTCGTGATCGCGTCGCGAAGCAAAAATACCTACGCACCAGAAACAACTTAAACACCAGAAATTCTAAGTCCGAAACATCCCGCAGTCTATCCAAAATTCATCCGAGCCCTTGAGACTCCAAATTAAACATGCACACAAGTATAAAAATATCATACAGTCTCGCTCGTGTGATCAAATCGCCAAAATAACACCTAAAACCACGGATTTAGCACCAAAACCAATGAAATTCTCAAGAACACCTTAAAATTACTATTTTCTCAACTGAAGGCCCGAATCACGTCAAATCAGCTCCGATTCTTACCAAATTTCACAGACAAGGTACAAATATCATAACAGACCTATACTGGGCTCCGGAACCAAAATACGGGCGAGATAAGAAAAAAGTTTGAACATTAAGAAAATTCTTTAAAATAATTGATTTTCTGTAATTCAATTTTAGTCAAAAATTCATGTCTCGAGCTAGGGACCTCGAAATTCGATTCCAGGCATACGACCAGGTCCCATATTTTACTACGGACCCACCGGGACCGTCAAAACACGGTTCTAGATCCGTTTACTCAAAACGTTGACCGAAGTCAACTAAAAATCCTTTTTAAGGCCAAAATCATTGTTTCTTCAATTTTTCCACATAAAGGCTTCCGGAATTACGCCCAGACTGCGTACGCAAATCGAGGAGGGTAAAAATAATATTTTTATGGCTAACGAGAATAGAATAGAGTCCTACAACACGAGATGACCATTTGGGTCATCATAATCTCCACCTCTAAAAATAACGTTTGTCCTCAAACAAACATAGAAAAGTACCTGAACTGGCGAATAGGTGGGGATATCTACTCCGCATGTCCAACTCAGACTCCCAAGTAGCTGCCTCAACAGGATGACCTCTCCACTGCACTCGAACTAAAGGATAACTCTTCGACCTTAACTGACTAACCTGGCGGTCTAAAATGGCTAACAGCTCTTCCTCATATGTCAAATCCTTGTCCGACTGGACAGAGGTGAAATCTAATACGTGGGACAGGTCACCATGATACTTCCGGAGCATAGACACATGGAATACTGGATGGACTGATGATAACCCTGGAGGCAACGCAAGCCTATAAGACACCTCTCGCACTCTATCGAGAATCTCAAAAGGTCCGATGTACCTAGGGCTCAACTTGCCCTTCTTCCCAAACCACATGACACCCTTCATGGGTGATACCCATAGCAACACCCTCTCCTCGACTATGAATACCACATCACGAACTCTACGGTCGGCATAACTCTTTTGCTTGGACTGAGCTATACGAAGTCGATCATGTATAACCTTGACCTTGTCCAAGTCCTCCTGCACTAGATCTATACAAAACAACCGAGCCTCCCCCGGCTCAAACCATCCAACTAGCAATCTGCATCGTCTACCATATAATGTCACATAGGGAGCCATCTGCTAGGGCAAGAACTGATCCCACGATCCTCCGAAATCTATAACACAAGCGCGGAGCATATCCTCTAAGATCTGAAGGGTACACTCAGACTGCCCCTCCATCTGAGGATGAAATGTTGTGCTCAACTCCACCTGCGTACCCAACTCACGATGTACTTCCCTCCAGAAGTGAGAGGTAAACTGCGTACCTTGATCAAAAATGATAGACACGGGCGCACCGTGAAGACGGACGATCTCTTGAATATAAATTTCTGCCAACCGCTTCGAAGAATAGGTAGATGCTATAGGAATGAAGTGCGCTGACTTAGATAGCCTATGCATAATAACCCACACGGCGTCAAACTTCCTCTGAGTCCGTGGAAGCCGAACAACAAAGTCCATAGTGATACGCTCCCACTTCCACTCAGAAATCTCCATCTGCCGAAGAAACTCACGGGTCTCTAATGCTCATACTTCACCTGCTGACAATTCAAACACCGAGCCACATAAGCAACTATATCCTTTTTCATCCTCCTCCACTAATAATGCTACCGCAGGTCCTGGTATATCTTGACAGCGCCCGAGGGAATAGAATACCAAGAACTGTGAGCCTCCTCAAGGATCAACTCACGAAGCCCATCAACATTAGGCACACATACACGACCTTGCATCCTCAAAATTCCGTCATATCCAACGGTAACCTGCTTGGCACCACCGTACCGAACTGTGTCCCTAAGGACCATCAAGTGAGGGTCATCATACTCCTGATCTCTGATACGCTCAAACAATGAAGACCGAGCGAATGTGCAAGCTAGAACACGGCTGGGCTCTGAAATATCCAACCTCACGAACTGGTTGGCCAAAGTCTGAACATCAGCAGCCTCTCACTGACTGGAATGAACGCAAGGTTACCCATACTCACTACTTTCCTACTCAATGCGTCGGCCAACACATTGGCCCTTCCTGGATGATACAATATGGTGATATCATAGTCTTTCAGTAGTTCCAACCATCTCCTCTGCCTCAAATTGAGATCCTTCTTCTTGAACAAATACTGAAGGTTGCGATGATCTGTGAAAACCTCACACGACACGCCATAAATATAGTGCCTCCAAATCTTCAGCACGTGAACAATGGCTGCCAACTCTAAATCATGAACATGGTAATTATTCTCATGAACTTTCAACTGCCGAGATGCATATGCAATCACCCTGCCCTCCTACATCAATACCACTCTGAGCCCAACACGGGAGGCATCACAATACACTGTGTAAGATCCTGAACCTGATGGTAACACTAACATCGGCACTGTACTCAAAGTTGTCTTGAGCTTCTGAAAGCTCGCCTCGCCTCACACTCATCCAACAATTTGAATGGAGCACCCTTCTGGGCCAACCTGGTCATCGGGGCTGCTATAGATGAAAACCCCTCCACAAACCGACGGTAATAACCCGCCAAATCCAAGAAGCTCATGATCTCTGTGGCTGAAGTGGGTCTAGGCTAGTTCTTGACCGCCTCAATCTTCTTAGGATCTACCTGATACCCTCTGCTGATACACCGTGACCCAAGAAAGCGACTGAATCCAACCAAAACTCACACTTAGAAAATTTAGCATACAACTGACTGTCCCTCAAAGTCTGGAGCACTATCATGAGGTGTTTCTCATGCTCCTCCCGACTGAGAAACTCATAGTGCCCATATCGCATCCGAAAAGTTGTCTTAGGGAAAGAGATGCCCTAATCCTCAACTAATGGTAGCCAGATCTCAAATCAATCTTTGAAAACACCTTGGCACCCTGAAGCTGATCAAAAAAATCATCAATCCTCGACAACGGATACTTGTTCTTGATAGTGACTTTGTTCAACTGCCGCTAATATATACAGATCCTCATATACCCATCCTTCTTCTTCACAAACAAAACCACTGCACCCCATGGCGAGACACTAGGTCTAATGAAGCCCTTATCAAGCAAATCCTGCAATTGTTCCTTCAATTCCTTCAACTCTGGTGAGCCCATCCGGTATAGCGGAATAGAAATGGGCTGAGTGCCCGAAGCCAAGTCAATATCCCTGTCGGGTGGCATCCCCGGGAGGTCTGCAGGAAATACTTCTGGAAACTCATGAACAACAGGCATAGAATCCATAGAAGGAACCTCAGCACTAGAATTATGAACATAAGCCAAATAAGACAAACACCCCTTCTTGACCATACGTCGAGCCTTCATATAAGAGATAACCATACTGGAGGAATGTCCAGGAGTCCCTCTCCACTCTAATCGAGGCAACCCCGACAAGGCTAATATCACTATCTTGGCGTGACAGTCCAAGATAGCGTGATAGGGTGACAACTAATCCATGACCAATATAACATCGAAATCAACCATATCAAGGAGAAAAAGATCTACACTGGTCTCAAGACTCCGAATAGTGACCACACACGAGCGATATACACGATATACAACAATAGCATCCTCCACGGGTGTGGACACATATATAGGTGCACTCAAAGAATCACGGGGCACAACCAAATATGAAGAAAAATAAGATGACCCATAGGAGTAAGTAGACCCCGGATAAAATAGAAATGAAGCATCTCTACCACAAACTAAAATAGTACTTGTGATAACAGCATCAGATGACTCAGCCTCAGGTCTAGCTGGAAAGGCATAACATCGAGGTTGGGCCCCACCACTCTGAACTATGTCTCTGGGACGACCTCTGACTGGCGGGCCTCCACCTCTAGCGGCCTGACCTCCATCCCTAACAATCTAGCCCCTACCTCTGGCTACCTGACCTTTGCCTCTGGCTGGCTAGGCAGGCGGTGCAGTAGCTGGTGCCGGAACCATGGCACGAGAACTCTGGTGTTGTGAAGTACCCGACGCACGAGGGAAATATCTAGCAATGTTCCTCGGATCACGACAAGTATAACAAGACTCCGACTGCTGAGACTACTGGCCGGCAAACTGACCATGTCGACCTAAATAACCACCCTAAAAACTCTGAATAGGAGGTATACTGATAGGAGCTGGTGGTGCACTGTAGGCTGGCTGATCAGAATAAGGCATATAAGAGCCATGACCACCTGGGGTACCGTGGGATGCATAGAGTGCTGAATGAAATGGCCTGGGATGATGGCCTCTACCAAAAGTAACCCTACCTCCAGATGAGGCACCGCTGAATCCACCGGAATGACGAGGTCTCTTGTCCGACCCTTGACCTCCCTGTCCAAGAACCATCTCGACTCGTCGGCCACATTGGTCGCATTCTGGAAAGAAATCTCAATCCCTGTCTCCTTAGCCATCTGCAATATAATAGGCTGAGCAAGACTCTCAATAAACTTCATCACCCGCTCTCTCTCTCTGTGGGGAGCAAAATAATAGCATGACGGGCCAAATCCACAAAATGATTCTCATACCGAGTAACAGTCATGCTGCCCTGCTGGAGCGCTAGAACTGATGGTGGCACTCCTCCCTCAAGGTGATAGGCAGAAACTTCTCTAAGAAGAGATGTGAGAACTGGTCCAAAGTAAGAGCAAGCAACCTAGCTGGTCTGGTCAATAAATAATCCCTCCACCATTTCTTGGCGGAACCAGTCATATGAAAAGCAGCAAAGTCGGCCCCATTTGTCTCCAATATACTCATGTTCGAAGAACCTCGTGGCAGCTATCAAGATACTCCTGGGGATCCTCTGAAGTAGCAGCACTAAAACGAACTAGAAAGTACTTGGTAAACCTATCCAACCTTCACAAAGCCTCAGAGGACATAACTGACCCATCAATGGGATGTGCTACAGCAATTGGCTGAACCACTCCAACTGGATGAGCTGTTGGAGTCTGAAACTGGGGAACCATCTGCTCCAGAGTGTGAGTAGCAGGAGTCTGGGCTCCTCCTCCAGCCTGAGATACGGTTGGTGCCGTGGGAAATGCGCCAATCTGGGCCACACTCTCCATAAGGCCCACTAATCGGACCAAGGCATCCTGAAGCACTTGGGTAGTAATAAACCCCTCTAGGACCTGAGTTGGTCCGGCAGGAATAGTTTGAGCTGGAACTTCCTCATCGAACTCTACCTGAGGCTCCGCAGCTAGAGCTGCTGCTTGGGCCTTGGGCTGAGTCCTGCCCTTGCCACGGCCTCTAGCACGGCCTCAGCCTCGGCCTCTGCCCCTCGTAGGAGCTGCTGCTGGAGGATCCGGCTACTGGTCAGAAGAAGAATCGGTACGTGTTCTCACCATCTACAAGAGAATAAGAATAGAAGAGTTCAATCAAGTATTGAGATAACAAGATTCAAACGACAGAGTTGAATGAAAGTGAACTTGTTCCTAACTTTATATCCTCTGAGAGATAAGTACAGACATCTCCGTACCGATCCCCCACTCTACTAAGCTTGTTCGTGAATTGCGAGACCTAAGCAACCTAGTGCTCTGATACCAACTTATCACGACCCGAATTCCCACCGTCGGGGCCGTGATGGCGCCTAACGCTGTACTTGCTAGGAAAGCCAACATTAGAAGTTTTCAACATAATAATCTTACAAAATACTGAGAACCACTACAACTCAAAATATAATAAATAAAGTAAGAAACGAAACTTGCATAATAATATTGCTCATGTGAAATCTATACCCTGGGTCTGGTGTCACAATTCACGGACTACTAGAATATCTACAAATATTTGGCTGAAATGAAGAAATAAAACCATTTATGAATCTAAAGAAAACAGTAAATGAAGATCAAGGAGGGGACTCCAGTAATCTGCGTATGTCGGCAGATCTACCTCGGGTGTCCTACTCAATGCCAGCTACGATCTCAGAGTCAGCTCGAACCGATACGTGGATCTGCCCAGAAAGTGCAGAGTGCAACATCACTACAACTGACCCCATGTACTAGTAAGTGTCGAGCCTAACCTCGGCGAATTGGTGACGAGGCTAGGACATGACACCACATATAACCTGAACAGAATAATCATGCGAGTGGAAATAACAATAAATAAGGAAATAAGACAGCAGATAATAGGAAGGGGACCTACAATGGGGGTTTTCAATATAAGGGGTGATCATAATGAAAAGACAGAATTAAACAATAATAAGTGAACAAATTAAGTAATTAAAACAGTAAATGAAAACTGCACGACCTCACCCTTCATGCTTTTACCCTCAACCTCACCAAATAATAAATAAGACTGCACGGCATCACCCTTCGCGCTTTTACTCTCTTCCTCACAATATAAATAAATCATGCACGGCATCACCCATTGTGATTTACACTCCTCCTCACAATATAAGAGAATCATGCACGGCATCACTCTCCGTGCTTTACACTCTTCCTCACAATATGAATAAATCATGCACAACATCACCCTTCGTGCTTTACACTCTTCCTCACAATATAAATAAATCATGCATATCAAGAAGCAAAAGTTCTACACTGGTCTCAAGACCCGCAATAACAACCACACACGAGTTATATACACGATCTACAATAATAGCATCCCCCACGGGCGTGGACACATATACAAGGGCGGTCAAAGAATCATGGGGAACAACCAAATATGAAGCAAAATAAGATGATACATAGGAGTAAGTAGACCCCGGATCAAATAGGACTGAAGCATCTCTACTGCAAACTGAAACAGTACCTATGATAACAGCATCGGAGGACTCAGCCTCAGGTCTGGCTGGGAATGCATAACATCAGGGCTGGGGCCCACCACCCTGAACCATATCTCTGGGACGACCTCTAACAAGCGGGCCTCCACTTCTAGCGAGCTGACCTCCACCTCTAACAATTTGGCCCCTACCTCTGGCTACCTGACCCTTACCTCTGGCTGGTTGGGCAGGCGGTGCGCCAGCTGGTGCCGGAACCATGGCACGAGAACCCTGGTACTGAGAACTGCTTGACGTACGTGGGCAATACCTAACAATGTGCCTCGGGTCACCATATGTATAACAAGAGTTTGGTTGATGAGACTGCTAGCCGACAAACTGACCCTGCCGACCCGAATAACCACCCTGAAAACTCTGAAGAGGAGGTGAACTGATAGGAGCTGGAGGATCAGAATAAAGCATATAATGCCACGACCACCTGGGCACCATGGGATGCCTGAAGTGATGAATGAAATGGCCTGGAAGGATGGACTCTCCATAAGTACCCCCGCCTCCAGATGAAGCACCGCTGAATCCACCGAAATGACGAGGTCTCTCGTATGACCCCTGACCTCCCAATCCAAGAACCATCTCAACTCGCCAGGCCACATTGTCCGCATCCTAGAAAAAGATCTCACTCCTCGTCTCCTTAGCCATCTGCAATCTGATAGGCTGAGCAAGACCCTCAATAAATCTCCTAACTCTCTCTCTCTCCCCCCCTGGAGCAGAAGAATAGCATGACGTGATCCACGAACCGGGTCTCATACTGAGTAACAGTCATGTTTCCTTGCTGGAGACGCTCAAACTGACGGCGGTGCTCCTCTCTCATAGTAATAGGCAGAAACTTTTCCAAGAAGAGATGTGAGAACTGATCCTAAGTAAGAGCAGGTGACCCAGCTGGTCTAGTCAATAGATAATCTCTCCACCATTTCTTGGCGGAACCAGTCATCTGGAAAGAAGCAAAGTCGACCCCATTGGTCTCCAATATACCCATGTTCCAAATAACCTCATGGAAACTATCAAGGTACTCCTGGGGGTCCTCTGAAGTGGCACATTGAAATGAACTAGGAAAAGCTTGATAAACCTATCAAATCTCCACAAAGCATCGGAGGACATAGTTGTCCCAACAATAGGTGGTGCTGCAGCAACCAGCTGAACTACCCCAACTGGATGGGCTGCTAGGGTCTAAAACTCGGGAGCCACCTGCTCCGGAGTGTGGGTGGTAGGAGTCTAGGCTTCTCCTCCAGACTGAGATATTGCTTGTGCCATCAGGAATGCGCCAGTATGGGTCACACTCTCCGTAAGGCCCACTAATCGGACCAAAGCATCCTGAAGCACCGGGGAAGCAATAAACCCCTCTGGGACCTGAGCTAGTCCTTCCGGAACGGTCTGAGCTAGAGCCTCCTCATCGAACTCGATCTGAGGCTCCACAACTGGAACTGTTGCTCGGGCTCTAGGCTGAGCCCTGCCCCTACCTCGGCCTCTGGCGCGGCCTCGGCCTCTGCCCCTTGTAAGAGCTGCTACTGGAGGATCTGGCTGCTGATCAGCGGAAGAAGTGGTACGTGTCCTCGCCATCTGTGAGAGAATAAGGATAGAAGAGTTCAATCAGTCTTGATATAACAAGAATCGCATGACAGAGTTGAATAAAAGTGAACTTGTTCCTAACTTTATAGCCTTTGAGAGATAAGTACAGACGTCTCCGTACCGATCCCTCAGACTCTACTAAGCTTTTCCGTAAATTCCGAGACCTAAGAAACCTAGTGCTTTGATACCAACCTATCACGACCCGAATTCCTACCGTCAGGACCGTGATGACGCCTAACGCTGTACTTTCTAGGTAAGCTAACATTAGAAGTTTGAAACATAATAATCTTACAAAATACTGAGAACCGCTACAACTAAAAACATAATAACTAAAGTAAGAAACGAAACTTGCATAATAATACTGCGCATGTGAAATCTATATGTCTAGCTACCCTGGGTATGGTGTCACAATTCATGGACTACTAAGAATAACTACAAATATTCGGCTGAAATGAAGAAATACAACCATTTATGAATCTAAAGAAAAAAGTAAATGAAGATCAAGGAGGGGACGCCAGGAATCTGCGGACGTCGGTAGATCTACCTCGGGTCTCCTACGCAATGCCAGCTACAATCTCAGAGTCAGCTCGGACTGATACCTGGATCTGCACAGAAAATGTAGAGTGCAACATCAGAATAACCGACCCCATGTATTGGTAAGTGTCGAGCCTAACCTCGGCGAAGTAGTGACGAGGCTAGGACAGAACACCACATATAACATGAACATAATAATTATGCTAGTGGAAATAACAACAAATAAGGAAATAAGTCAACAGATAATGAGAAGGGGACCTACAATGGGGGTTTTCAATATAAGGGGTGAGAATAAAGAAAAGACAGAATTAAACAATAATAAGTGAAAAAATTAAGTAATTAAAACAGTAAATGAAAGCTGCACAGCATCACCATTCGTGCTTTTACCCTCAACCTCACCAAATAATAAGTAAGACTACACGGCATCACCCTTCGTGCTTTTACTCTCTTCCTCACAATATAAATAAATCATGCACAACATCACCCTTCGTGTTTTAGACTCTTCCTCACAACATAAATAAATCATGCACGGCATCACCCTTCGTGCTTTACACTCTTCCTCACAATATAAATAAATTATGTACAACATCACCCTTCGTGCTTTACACTCTTCCTCACAATATAAATAAATCGTACATATTAAGAAACAAAAAGGTCTAGACTGGTCTCAAGACCACCAATAACGACCACACACGAGTGATATACATGATCTACAACAATAGCATCCCCCACGGACATGGACACATATACAAGGGCGCTTAAAGAATTACGGGGCACAACCAAGAAAAATAAGATGATACACAGGAGTAAGTAGACCCCGGATCAAATAGGACTGAAGCATCTCTACTACAAACTGAAACAGTACATGTGATAACAGCATCGGAGGACTCAGTCTCAGGTCTGGCTGGGAATGCATAACATTGGGGTTGGGCCCCACCACCCCGAACCATATCTTTGGGACAACCTCTGATAGGTGGGCCTCCACCTCTAGCGGTCTGACCACAATTTTAACACCTAACTTTGAATCAATATTCACAAATTTATCAAACCTCAGTGAAACAGGATATAAGTCTCCCATTATTTCAATAACAACAATAAGCATGGATAACGAGATTTAAGACAACAAAATTTGAAATGGTGGAATTTCACTCGCATGATATGACTCGACCACAACGCATAGGTGCTCGTCACCTCACTTATACATTGTATTCAATAACAAAACACGTAGCAAATAAGCACATAGCACCTAATCCCTCAAGCCAAAGTTAGACACGACACTTACCTCGATTCATAGGCCACTCACTGCTCAAGCACCATTTTTCCCTTAGAATTCACCTCCAACCCACTCGTATCTAGTCACAAATAGCTTAATACCATCATTTTGTCGCTAAAGGAATCAACTTTAATGAATAATTACTGATTTACCAAAATTTTCCAAAAAAAGTTTAAATCCGACCCGGGGCCAGCTTGGTCCAAACTCGAGGTTCGGACCAAAATCTGTTTACCCATTCACCCCCGAGCGCGAATATGCAATTAGTTCCGGAATTCGATCCCAAATCGAGGTCTAAATCCCCAATTTTGTAAAATTCCCAATTTCTCAAAAATCCCTAACTTTTACCCTTAAGGAACAAGATTAAAGACCAGGAATTCATTAAGTGATGATGGAAATCGAAGAAAACAAATTAAAAGGTGCAAACCTATGATTGGGTGTCGAAATCCCTCTTCAAGAACCGTCCAAGGTTGAGTTCTAATGAAGGAGTTGTGAAATTTTTGAAAAATCCCGTGCTCGTTTTGTTTTAATACACAGGAGTCAGACCTTCATCGCGTTCGAGAGGGGTCTGGCGCATTCACGAAGCAGTGGCTCTAGTAGTCTTAACGTTCGCGAATTACTCTCCGAGTTCGTGAAGGTTTATTCATACCAGCCT
The DNA here is from genome assembly GCA_005239525.1 of Nicotiana knightiana. NCBI lineage: Eukaryota > Viridiplantae > Streptophyta > Magnoliopsida > Solanales > Solanaceae > Nicotiana > Nicotiana knightiana. Next base: position 11,500 of record ML415572.1, on the reverse strand, counting down.
CCGCGTTGACGAGCCTTGTACCTCGTTCGCGTAGAGTATGATTCCCTTCCCCCATGTTCCAATGCTTCGCGTTCGGGGTATCCTGGCCGCGTTTGCGAAGGGTAATTCCCCCAACGCCCGCGTGCGCGACCAGCCCTTCGCGTTCGCATAGAAGAAAGTCTCCCCCAGACAAGCATACTCTTCGCGTTCGCGTGAGAAGATTCGCGAACGCGAAGAAGGAAATCAGCAAGTGGCGAAGCTGCAGAAAAACTAGAATTTTCTAAGCCCAAAACATCCTGAAGCCAATCTGAAACTCACCCGAGCCCTCGAGGCTCCAAACCAAATATTCACACAATTCTAACAACATTATACGGACTTGTTTGTGTGATCAAATCGCTAAGATAACACCTAAAACTACGGATTTAGCATCAAAACAACGAAATTCTCAAGAACACTTAAAGTTTCTAGTTTCTCAGTCGAGGGTCCGAATCACGTCATATAAACTCCATTTCTCACCAAATTTCATAGACATGGTGTAGATATTATAACAACCCTGTACCGGGCTTCGGAATCAAAATACGAGCCCGATACCATCAAAATTAAGCAAAAATCACATACTTTAAAACCATAAATTTTCTGGAATTCAATTTTAGTCAAAAATTCATTTCTCGGGCTATAGACCTCGGAATTCGATTCCGGGCATATGCCCAGATCCCATATTTTATTCCGGGACCGTCGGAACACGGGTCTGGGTCTGTTTACTCAAAACATAGACCAGAGTCAACTAAAGTCATTTTATATTTCCAAATATTATTATCTCTTCTATTTTTCGTATAAATGCTTTTCGCAATTACGCCCCCACTACACATGCAAATCGAGGAGGAAAATTATAAGTTTTTTAAAGCCGATAAGCATGGAATAAAGTCCTAATACACAAGATGACCCCTTGGGTCATCACACTTTATAGCCTCTGGGAGATAAGCACAGACGTCTCCGCAACGATCCCCCAGACTCTACTAAGCTTGTCCGTTAATTGTAAGACCTAAGAAACCTAGTGCTCTGATACCAACTTATCACGACACGAATTCCCACTGTCGGGACCGTGATGGCGCCTAACGTTGCACTTTCTAGGCAAGCCAACATTAGAGATCTACAACATAAAAATTTTGCGGAGAATTTCTACGATCCAACACATGAAAAATAAATAAAGAAGCACAAATTTACAATAACACTGCGCATCTGATATTTATATATCTATCTACCCATGATTTGAAGTCACAACTCACGGACTACTACAATTATCTACAAGTATTTGGCTGAAAGAAAAGTATACAACTGCTTATGAACAAAGAAAAACAGTAATGCATATAGGAGGGGACTCCAGGAATCTGCGGACATCGGCAGATCTACCTTGGGTCTCCTACGTAGAAGTCAGCTACAAATCTCAGAATTAGCTCGGACCGATACCTGGATCTGCACAGAAAGTGCAGAGTGAAGCATCAATACAAGTACTAGTAAGTATCGAGCCTAACCTCAGCAAAGTAGTGACGAGGCTAGGACACGACACCCACTAACAACATGTACAGTATAATCATACACGTAGCAATAACAACAATAAAAGAAATAAGACAGGAAATATTGGGAGGGGACATGCTGAAGGGTTCACAGTATAAGAAATCAGAAATAGTGATATAACCGGATAAATCAAGAGGCATCACCCTTCGTGCTTTTACTCTCGACCTCACCATATGCAATAATAAAAATGGAACGGCATCACCCTTCGTGCTTTACACTCTTCCTCACTATATGAAATAAAGTAATGGCACGGCATCACCCTTCGTGCTTTATACTCTTTCTCACCATATGAAATAAGGCAATGGCACGACATCACCCTTCGTGCTTTACACTCTTCCTCACCAATCAAAGAATCAATAATAACAGATAGATAGAAATATCATAAGGAAATCAATATTTCATCAATGCTTAATATCACAATATAAATCTCAACCTTGAGCCAATATTCAACAATTACCAAATCTCAATAAAACCGGATAGAAGTTATCCACATCACAAATGGCTATGCTAAGCATGGACAACATGATTAAAGACTACAACAATTTCTAGAATAAAACTCACTCGCATGCTATGACTCGATAACAACAAATAGGTGCTTGTCACTACACCTATACATTGTACTCAACAACCAAAATACGTAGAAAATAAGCACATAATACCTAATCCCTCAAGCCAAAGTTAGACATGACACTTACCTCGATCCGCAGGCCACTCACTTCTCAAGTACCGGTTTTCCTCTAGAATTCACCTCCAACCCACTCGTATCTAGTCATAATTGGTTTAATACCATCAATTATAATCAATTTCAATACACAATTATTGAGTTCCCAAATTTTCCCCCAAAAAGTCAAATACATGCCCTGGGCCTGCTTGGTCAAAACTCGAGGTTCGGACCAAAATTTATTTACCCATTCACCCCCGAGCCCGAATATGTTATTAGTTCCAGAATTCGACCCCAAATTACTGTCTGAATTCCCAAATTTACAAAATCCCCAATTCTCCTAAAATCCTTAATTTCTACCCTTAAAGAACAAGATTTAGGACTAGAAATCGAATAGGTGTTGATGGAAATTGGAGAAAATGAGTTTAAGAACAAAAACCTATGATTTGGTATTTAATTCCCACTTCAAAATCGCCCAAGGTTGAGCTCTAGTGAAGAAGATATGAAATTTTGAACAATTCCCGTCTTTAAGTCAGTTTTTAAAACACTGGACAAGTCTTCATCGCGTTCGCGAGAAGCCTGTCGCGATCGCGAAGCTTTGGCCCTATTGGCCTACGCGTTTGCGAGGTAACCTATGCGTTTGCGAAGGCATACTCCCCCCAAGCCTCCGCGTTCGTGAGCCAAGTGCTGCGTTCGCGTAGAAGGTTACTGACCCCTCCCCCAGGTCCCTTATTCTTCGCGTTCGCGATGGACAGGTCGCGTTCGCGAAGGGTAACACCCCCGTTGCTCCGCGTTCGCGACTAGTCCACGCGTTCGCGTAGAGTAAAACCACCCCTGCCCAATTTCCTCTTCGCGATCACGAAGCAAAAAATACCTACGCACCATAAACAGCTGAAACACCAGAAATTCTAAGTCTGAAACATCCCGTAGCTTATTCAAAACTCACCCAAGCCCGGGCTCCAAAACAAACATGCACACAAGTCTAAGAACAACATACGGACTCGCTCGTACGACCAAATCGCCAAAATAACACCTGAAACCACGGATTTAGCACCAAAACCAATGAAATTCTCAAGAACACCTTAAAATTACTATTTTCTCAACTGAAGGTCCGAATCACGTCAATTCAGCTCTGATTCTTACCAAATTTCACAGACAAGATATAAGTATTATAATGGACCTATACCGGGATCGGGAACCAAAATACGAACTCGATACCAAGAAGGTTGAACATTAAGCAAATTCTTTAAAATCATTGATTTTTTGTAATTCAATTTTAGTCAAAAATTCATATCCGAGCTAGGGACCTCGGAATTCGATTCCGGGCAGCCCCGGTCCCATATTTTACTACGGAGCTACTGGGACCGTCCAAATACGTGTCCGGGTCCGTTTAATTAAAACGTTGACCGAAGTCAACTAAAAATCCCTTTAAGGCCAAAAATCATTATTTCTTCAATTTTTCCACATAAAGGCTTTCCGAAGTTACGCCCGGACTGCACACGGAAATCAAGGAGGATAAAAATAAGATTTTTAAGGCTAGGGAGCACAAAATAGAGTCCTGCAACACGAGATGACCCTTTGGGTCATCAACCTGTACTATTTGGGTTATCTTTTGCTTATTAAATTCATTTACTTCTCATTACTACTTGAGACTAGACGGACGTAGAGTGATAGACTTGCTATTGTAGAAATTTGACGAGTTTCATGATTAGCCGCAGATTAATTGTACTCCTTTTACGAATTTCTCCCCCGTTATGCGTTCTCATCGAAAGGTTTCCTCAAAGCTCCTTATAACTCACATGTTCCTTCGTGAGTGGGGTCAATCACCATCAAAGCTTCTTATTCTAATGGGATCGAGCCGTTCGCCTCGGCAGGATAGATACATCTATATTTCATTTTGTTTGACCCTCGACAGTGCACATATTATGATGGGATCGGGCCGTTCACCTCGGCAGGATTATATACCGCACTCTCATGGGAGCGGGTCGTTCGTCTCGGCAGTATAATAGATGTATCTATAGTTCGTGTCGTTCGACCCTCGCAATGCACAAATTATGATAGGATCAGGCCGTACACCTCGGTATTTCTATAAAATACTCTCATGGAAATCGTGCGTAATATCTGACAAGAATCTGTATATCTATGAGTCTTCCTGATTTGAATTATAACAACCTATCTGGTGAGGTCCTTATATATATGCTCCGGTTGAGGAGGTAATTGCTAACTGAGAACTTGAGTCTATTGTAGAGAGGAGGACTGTATCACGTATTTATACTTGTTTAATTTGTTTATTTACTCTGCCCCATATCTGTTTACTTCTTATTGTATCTGTCTTATTGGACCACTAGTAAGTGTCGATGTTGACCCCTCGTCACTACTTCTCTGGGGTTAGGCTAGATACCTACTGGGTACACGTTAATTTACGTACTCATGCTACACTTGTTGCACATTTTTGTGCAGGTATATATATGCCTGGTGATCTTTTGGGCGCAAAGAGCGGCTATTGCGGGGACTTATCGTGAGCTGCATTTCATGTTACGATCCGCAACTTGCAGAGTCTCCATCAGAGTTATTTGTATTGTCCTGTCTAATTTGTATCTTAGGCAGATGTTGTATTTTATTTTATTTCCTAGTTGATACTCATGTACTTGTGAAACCGGGTTTTGGAGGTGCTTATGGGTTGTCCTTTATTGTAGTTGTGAAAACATTATCAATAACCCTGTAAATTATATTTCTTACTATCTAATTGATGAAAATTATGATTTCAAAAATACTAAAATGAGTAATTAAGTTAAACATTCACTATTGGCTTGCCTGACGGCGATCTTAGGCACCATCACAACCTCTAATGGATTTTGAGTCGTGACATAAGGATTATGCCAATAAAAATATTCCAAAAATAAAAATATTAGATCAATTATTTTATCATATGAGATAAAATTCTTAGTGGATGAGATTATAACTTACCGCTAAATATTTAAAATTTGGGATGAACTAATATTAAGAATTTGAATCAATAAAAAAATGAACGGTTTCCTTTAATGTTGAAAATAAAAATCAAGTCTTTCAATTCACAAATTAGCTAAATAATCATATTCAGTTCTCTTTTAAATTCGTCATATTGGTAAAATTATTTTTAAGTTGACAAATCTCTTAGGATAATGTATTTATATTTTATTTGAATTGTCCGGTAGATTATTTTCTCTCTTTTTTGGAATTTGTTCCAACAACAACAGTTTCTTAATTTTTTTAATATTGATTTATTTATTGTATAATTAAATGATGAAGAAATAGTCTATTATCGAAGAAATTTTTTATTCTTTGTTTCATGACATATACCACCAACGTTCTCAGTCATGGTAAAGATTATGAGATTTTGTTTTTCTTTTAAATGTTTCTATTATCTTTGCTTGTCAAGATGACATTGAATTTAATTATTGTGTCAATATAATAACATTTTTATTCATTGACGCAAATATTATATTTATTTTGACGTCAGCTACTATTCCCAATAAATTTGTTTATTTTGTATATAACTTTTACAAGAGATTCTCACGTGCAACGCACGTAATCTAAAATTAGTTATTATAAAAGTACGAATATTTCATGTTGAACAAAAAATATCATTGTAATATTGATCGACTTTTATACCCTTAAAACTAAATTATTATTTCTTATAGATAATTCCATGTGGATAAAATTGTAAAATTGAACATTAACTCATAATACTTAGGAGTTAGGACTTTGAAATCAATTCAAACTTTACTAAATTTTTTGTAATGGAACGTATTGAACAATTGATCTTACAAAGGAAGACTTTGTGATGGAAAGAAATTGAGGAATTTGTGGTTGCAAAGAAAACTTTCTGCTGAATTTAATTAGGAATTGATTGCGTATTATATATTAACTAATTTTGTACAAAATATCGCTGACTTTACGTATTTAATCTCGTCCGCCAATATCTCTTTTGTGCCATCTCTCCAACTCCAAGATAAGCAAGCATACTTTTTTCTTTTACCTTTACAACCTCACAACTTTTCGTTTATGGATTCATAGAGAAAGTGATATGTTCGAGTTTATTTATAGCACATATAAAACAACTCACAAAATGAATATAGCATAATGATATGTTGAAGAAAACTCGAATTACTAAAACAGTAGATTGTGAATCAAATTCTATCTACTTTAGCACTTATATCATCAACACATGTAGAAAAAAAATCTTATTATATGCGATCTTAAATATTTAAAATTATATTATCGTTTGGAGATTGTTTCTTTATTAGACATTTCTTGAATTATTTGATCATGGATCTACCTGAAGATTCGAAGAGGAAGCAAAAGAAGAATTAAGTAAGAAAAAACAAATTTTCCTGTACCATTCTAATAATTTATGCCAATTGCCTGTGAATTTCTTTTCCTGTACTTCCGTGTAAGTTTTCTAAAGAGTTTGTACTTCAATTTAACCTATTTTTTTATACTTGATTGAAACTGATGTCCAACAGGCCTTGGTATCTAGGGTCTTATTTTGCAAGAAAGGAAACAAAGTCGATTCCATTTCGATATTACATCGTTCAAGAATTAGAGCAGGAAATTTACTTTGTCTTTGTTTTTTTCTTTTTTGGTCTATATTTGTGAGATCTACTTCTTGCAAACAAAACTTGGTGAAAATTGGTAAGAATATGATGATACAACAATGATTGTTATATCATTGAGAAGTAAATTGTATGTTCTATCTTGTCCAAGATAATCAAGTAATAGACCAGGAAAGAATAACATATTTTGGTGCATTGATATCTTAAAGCATGTTAATTATTTATGGGAAGCAACGTAACTTCGTGAACTTTATTATTTAGACTCATGAACGATAATTCTACATACAATAACTTTTGCTTACGAATCAGTAGGCCATATCAGTAGTGATACTCATCAAGGTTTGATATATGGTGTGTGAATCTAATTTTGATTTTGACGAGTCTTTTACCACACATGCATAGAGTGCTAACAGGTGTTCAGGGAAAATTCAGACTAAGGCAGAAAAGAGAACTTCTCATTAAAGTATATTTTGCTCTTTGTAAGATAAGATCTATATAGCCAGAGAGAGCCGTTCACAGAAGCCGCATAATTTCTTGCTACGTCCAGGAAGTTTTTGTTGCATAATTTCCTTACACTTATTTCTTTAATTAATTCCAAAGTCTAATTTTTCTACATATAAGTTGATAGGATAAGAAAATTCACTATGTCGATAGGAAGTTATTACTACATACTTTCTCTAATTGTTCTCTCAATTTTGCTGGAGAGCCTATGTTCACAAGAAAAGATAAATCAATTTGGTAAAAGTTGTGCATGTTCAAGTTAATGAGCTGTGTTTGACGATTAATATTTTATTATCTTTTGTAAAAATTATACAATTCTTTACTTAGAGATTGTTTGACCAAAAAGTGTGAATCTTTGATTAAATTAATTGATTTTATGTAGAGAAGGGTTAAACTTAGTTAATAATAATATCCCCATATTTATAATTAGTCAGCTTGAATAAAATCGGACAGTGTTGATAAAGGATTAAGTGCGAAACACATTCAAGGCTCCAAGATGATTAATAAAAGAAGAATGTAAAGCAAGAAATAACAATAAATGGCATTAATATAAATAAGGAGAATGATTCACCCAATATTGAATGAGGTGGATGATTCCTCCATCTGACAATGACGAGTGATAGACAAATGCAAGAATACTGGAACTATTCTCGTATCTGATGGAAAAGTGTGGAATAATAGATAATCGAATCTCTTTAGAAAGGTAGTGTTTGTATTTTTCTAGAGAGAAAGTCTTCTTCTCAAAAAATGTTCTTATATGGAATACATGTCTTTCACCTTATCTCTTTTTCTATTTATATGGGATATACCCCCTCCCCCCCTTCCCGTAACGATCCGACCGGTCGTTTTGAGCTCTGGTGCGTCTCACAGCGGTTGGAGGCGGTGAGCAGCTCCATTTCAGGTATTATGACTTGTAGGTGTGGTTGGAATTGAATTTCGGAAAGTTTAGAGTTGATTTGGAAAGAAAATTCTCACTTCAGAAGCCTTAAGTTAGAAGAATCAACTAAGATTAAAATTTTGAGTAAACGACTTCCGAATCAGGATTTGAAGGTTCCAGCAGGTTCGTATGATGATTTCATACTTGGGCGTATGTCCGGATCGGGTTTTGGATAACTCGGGAGCGTTTCGGCGTATATTATGGAAGTTAGCATTTTAGAAGAATTTTATAGATTTGGGCTTGAAGTGCATTTCGGTGTTGTTGATGTCCGTTGGGGATTCCGAGTCTAGTAATAGCTTCGTATGGTGATTATGGAGTTGGGGGCGCGATCGGAAGTAAATTCGGATAGCCGGAGGTCATTTTGAAGTCATTCAGCTAAAGATAGAAATTTGAAGGTTTTTAAGAAATTCTACCAGAAGTGGAAGTTCTGATATCGAGGTCGGTATGTGATTTCGGAAGTTGAAGCAGGTCCGTAATGTCGAATATGACTTGTGTGCAAAATTTGGGGTCAATCGGATGTGATTTGATAGGTTTCGGCATCAGATGCAGGAGTTGGAAATTTCTAAGTTCATAAAGTTGGGATTTGAGTGCGATTCGTGGTTTCGATGTTATTTGATGTGATTTGAGGCCTCGAGGAAGTCCGCATTATGTTATGGAACAGGTTGGTATAATTGGACGGGGTCCCGGGGGCCTCGGGTGGATTCCGGGTGGTTAACAAATCAAGTTGAGAGTTTGAAGAAGGCTGGAATTGATGTCATCTGGTGTGATCCGCACCTGCGAGGATTTGGCCGCAGGTACGGGGCCCCAGGTGCGTCTTTGGCGCCGCAGGTGCGAGAGTGGGTAGGCTTGGCTGGGATCACAGGTGCGATGGAATTTCCGCACTTGCGAAGCCGCAGGTGCGGACAATGGGGCGCAGGTGCGATTTTGGGATGGAGTTGAGGAAGCAGCAGGTGCGGAAATTGACCTGGGCAGAATGTTTTAAAACAAGGATTCTTGGTTCATTTTCTTCATTTCCTCTTGGGCTTAGGCGATTTTAGGAGGCTTCAAAGAAAGGATTCCTTTATGCATTGTCAAGGTAAGTAACTCCTTCATGCCTCTAAGTTAAATACAAGATTTTATGCACGGATTAGGCATGGAAGTTGGTAAGAATTTGGGAAATATTGAAGAAACCTAGAAATGTGGTAAATTGGAATTTAGCCACGAATTGAGCATGAACATTTGAGTGAATTGTATAATTGAACTAGTAAGGCTATGGGTAGAATATATCATCGAGAAATTACGAATTCCGGGCACGTGGGCCCGAGGGCATTTCGGTCATGTCACTAAGCGGGGTTGGGAAGTATATAATTTGGAGTTGTTGCAAGTATTAGAATATATTTTCATTGGTTTGTCGTTGTTTGGATAGTTTTGTGCGTCCGTTGGAGTCGTCGGAAGGGCTTGGAAGCCGGTATTGGAATTTCGGAGCGAGGTAAGTCTCCTTTCTAACTTTGTGAGGGGGAATTGTCCTCCTAGGTGAATTAATTAAGTATATGCTATTATTTTCAGATGCCACGTACGCACGAGGTGACGGGAGTCCGTGCGTAGCTATTATTATGCCATGTCCAGGTAGCCTAGGACCCACTAGCATGCCTTACCTGTTGTGCCTGTGATCTTGTCTGTGATATTAGTCTGCTAATATAATCGAAATTGTAATTTAATGACTAAGGAAGATTAGAGTTTATTTTCTAAATCATCTAAAAAGAGAATTTATTTCCTTCGCGGGAAATTTTATTTCCGAATAAGGTTGTGTTATTAAACGTTATATAAACTCAGCAAGTGAATTTCGAAAAAGGGATTTAAATACTATTTGTGGTTTTTAAAAGAGAAATCGGTCATTTACGTGAGTATTTGTGTTTCCCGACGTATTCGGGGTGGATTGTTGATTGTGCATGTCTGTATGTGACCGCTTCGCAATTTACATTCCGCAAGCGGAGTGTTATTTTTCCCACTCTCATATGAGCAGGTCGTACGCCACGGCGAGATTGAAAGAAATATTATGGTTCGGGCCGTTCGACCCTCGGCAGTGCACATAGATGTTTATTATAATATCTCAGGTCGGTTGTCTTTATCCCGTATGCGCATGCTAAATTGTTAAATGTTTGTTTTATGATTTTTTTTGAAGTGATAAGATATTTGGGGGAAAATAAAGAAGAAATTGTGGATTTATGATATTTGGGGGAAAACAAAGAGGAAATTATTTATTTAAGATATTTTGAAAAATAATGAGGAAGTGGTAACTGTTTGGTCTATTTTCAGTATTTATTTGGATTTCAGTGCCTTATGTACATTGTTGCTTTACTACCTTTACATAACTACCGTGTTCATTATATGATGTTAATTAATTTGCTGGTCTTAGTGAGTATCTAATTCGACCTCTCGTCACTACCTCTCTGCGGTTAGGCGGGCGACTTACTGAGTACACGTTATTTTTGTACTCATGCTACACTTGATGTGCATTTTATTGCACAGGTACTTTCATAGCAATGTATAGGATTCGGAGACTTAGGCGAGCTGCATCATTCGGGGGCGATCCGCAGCTGACAGAGCTCCCTCGTACTGTATTTATTTGTATTTTAAATTTCCTTGTCCAATTTGTACTTCGGACAGGATGTGTAATGATTGTATAAATTCTTAAAAATTGCTCATATACTTGTGACACCAGGTTCTGGGATGTGTTGGGTTGTACTTGTTAAAGTGTAGTATTCAAACTATTATTTTTAACTAACAGATTTTTATTTGGTTAATATGTAATAAAGTGAAAGAAAATATTTTCATAAATGTTAAAACCGGAAAGTTATTTCAATTAATTAATGATTTGGTTTGCCTGACATTGATGTCCATCATTATCACGACCTTATGAATTTTGGGTCGTGACACCTCAGGCAACTCTAAAAGTACAAGTACAGATAATATTCAATGGGATATTCTCCTAAAGATCCTATTACAAAATTAGTCGTTACTGCTGCTCTTGATACTTGACCTCGGCCGTTCAGCTATGAACCCTATTGTTTACTAATCGACCTCGGTCAAATCACTTGTAATTACCACTTCATGTTAGATCTCCTTGATGCAGATCTTGACCATACAGAGATATACGTGCAAAGCACGTAGATAGAGAATAGAATCATTACTCCATTTCATAATTGCTTTTCTATTTTTTCATACATGGACCTTTTTATTCAACTTAATCCTACCAAAAAAAAAAAAAAAAAA
>MDKJ01264255.1:0-17309 GCA_005239525.1 Nicotiana knightiana | reverse complement strand
TTTGAGAAGCTAAAGAAGCAGCTAGTCACTGCACCGATTATAGTTGCCCCCGACTGGGAGCAAAATTCGAACTCATGTGTGACGCAAGTGACTATGCTGTAGGAGCCGTGTTTGTCAAGAGAAATGATAAGGTAATGCACCCAATTTACTACGCAAGTAGGACACTGAGTGGAGCTCAGCTCAATTACATGGTAATAGAAAAATAAATGTTGCCTGTAGTATTTTCATTTGACAAATTCAGGTCCTACCTGATCGGGTCAAAAGTGATCCTGTACACTGATCACGCAGCCATTAGGTACTTGGTTGAGAAAAGAAAATCTAAGCCACGCCTAATTCGTGGGGTGCTGTTTTTGCAAGAGTTTGACTTGGAAATTCGTGACGGGAAGGGAATGGAGAACCAAGTCGCTGATCATTTATCACGCCTCGAAGGTGCTGAAAATGCACCTGAGGCTGAGGATATTCTGGAAACCTTTCTAGATGAGCAGCTGCTGGCCACAAATATGAGAGAGGTGCCATGGAATGCAGACATTGCTAATTACCTGGCATGCGGCACTGACCCTTATGAGCTCTCCTCTGTACAAAAGAACAGATTTTATTGTGATAGTCGTAACTACTATTGGGATAAACCTTATTTGCTTAAAATTTGCATAGATAACATGATTCGGAGGTGCGTCCCCGAGATAAAACTATATGCTATTTTGCAGGCTTGTCACGCAGCTCCTTATGGAGGACATTTCAGAGGAGTCCGAACAGTAGCTAAACTGTTGGAGGCCGGGTTTTATTGGCCCACTGTGTTCAGAGATGCCCATCAATGGGTGAAAGGCGACAATGAATGCCAAAGGACGGGGAACGTATCTCCTCGTCATGAAATGCCAATGAATCCAACACAAGAGGTAGATGTGTTCGAGGTTCGGGGGATACATTTCATGGGTCCTTTTGGCAGCTCATACGGCAATAAGTATATACTTGTTGCTGTAGATAACATGTAGAAATGGGTAGAAGCGGAAGCATTCCCCACCAATGATGCAAAAGTGGTTGTGAGGTTCTTAAAGAAGAATATATTCACCCGATTTGGGACACCAAGGGCCATTATAAGTGATGGAGGCACGTATTTCTGCAATAGTGTTTTCGAAAAGTTGCTTGCTAAATGTGACGTACGTCACAAGGTAGCAACCCCATATCACCCCCAAACTAGCGGGCAGGTTGAGGTATCAAACCGGGAAATAAAGAATATACTAACCAAAATAGTTAACGCCAGAAGAACTGATTGGGCGAAGAAACTTGATGATTCTTTCTGGGCCTACAAAACTACATTTAAAACACCAATCGGTATGTCTCCATAAAAGTTGGTATTTGGTAAGGCGTGTCACCTGCCCGTCGAACTAGAACATCGAGCCTGGTGGGCATTGAAGCAGCTGAATCTGGATTTCGATACTGCTGGAGAAAATCGAATCACGGAGTTACAAGAATTAGAAGAATTCAGAAGCCACGCATTTGAAAGCACTAGGTTGTATAAGGAACAAATGAAGAGACTTCATGATAAAAATATTATGGACCGAGATTTTAAATAAGGCGCTTGTTGGGAGGCAACCCAATGCGTAGTAAATCTTAGAGTAGCTAGAAGTATTTTGTGTAATTATAGGTAACGAGCTTGCAGGTGAATTCGGGTGAATGGAAGAGTGTTTTATCATGATGGAATGTGGGAACATAGCCGGGGTTAAGCCGGCCATAAGCCCCAAACGCCTGGCTAAAGCCAGGGGAAGGCTGGCGTTAAGAGCCAAACGCCTGGCTAAAGCCAGGGGAACGCTGGCATTAAGAGACAAACCCCTGGCTAACGCTAGGGGAAGGATGGCGTTAAGTGTGAAACACCTGGCTAACGCTAGGAGGAGGCTGACGTTATGGCTAAAACTCCTGGCTAACGCCAGGGTGCCCGAGCTTTCTGATTAAAACGCACGACTAACGCCAGGTAAGTTCCCTTTTCCTATTTTTTCATCTCCCAACTCTCTCTCAAGCAAGTTTCACTCCCAATCACACACCCAAACACTGATTGTCTCTCATACCCACATCAAACCACATAGCTTGACACACTCATGTTCACTTCGTCAACACACAACACCTTTAACACCCCACTATCACCCACCACACACACAAGATCTGCACAGGTTAAAATTCATGGTGCACTTTATCTGGCTAACACACATCAATCCGTGAGGTATGATTCTAGCGCTATCCTTTATTCACTCGAATTTGAGCAGGTGAAAAGTGTAACCTTGATTTCATGATGAATTTTTGTCATGGGTTTATGATGTTCTTGAAATATTTTGTATGGTTTTATGCACCCCAAGTCCCGAAACCCTTTAGGAATGAGCTGAAATGGTGAAATTAAGTGGTATTATGGAACCCCAAAATGATTTGGAAACATGAGGCAGTCCCTCAAGTCCATAAGAGCTCACATGGAAATTGTGTCAGCCAAGTGCTTGATGTAATGCCTCAATGGCAATACATGTCCCATTTAGAGCCCGAGTCTCCGGGAAAATACACCACTAGCATCATACATCTTGAATTCCATGCTATTTTAAACGAAAAGTGGCTCACAAGAATCTAATTGGTAGAAATGTGTGTCAATTGTCATAAACGTGCCACAGTGAAGTCTTAGTAAACTTCGCAAAGTAGGAAACCGGATAGTATATAATTTGTGACACTAATTCATTACTGATAAATTGTGCAGGTAAAACAATGTTACCCAGAAGAGCCACAGGCAAGGGAAAGGCCACATCTTCGGTCCCACCGAAAACCAAATAAAAACCCCCACCACCTCAAAAGAAAAGAAAATGAGGAGATGTTACTTCTAGCATGACTGGTGAGGAAGCAGTAGTTGTTGTGGCTTCTATGAGGTAGCGACCCATTGGTCAAAGGGAATATGGTGTCAACAGCATACCACCACACTCAAGGAAATTTTATGCTAGTTGCAAGCCCAAGAATGTCCACCCGGAAGGAGCTATGAACGAGGGTTCTCTTAGAACTAAATTCCCAGCAATTTGGAGGAGCATCCATGAATTGGGTCTGGGATATGTTTTCAAACACCATGGCAACATCAACCCCAATTTAGTCCGGGAATTCTATGTAGGTTTGACCCCAAGGACAAGGAAGAATTGGTGCCAATTCGTGGGCACTTGGTGGCTTTTTCGGCCAAGGCCATATGTGATTTCTTAGGTGCACCAAATGTTCCGGTAGAGCCTCTAGAGCAATTTATCCGCCATCCTAACTATAGAAAAGTGATGCATACACTTTGTGGGGTTGTTACAAGGCTGGTTATATTCGGGATAGAACCACTAATCGCCATAAAGGTTTCCCAAGAAGAAGATGAAGGCTAAAACATAGGTATGGCTGAAACTAATTAATGCACGGATACTACCGTGCACCCATGACACCTTAATCAGCCGAGAGAGGATTTTTATGCTCTACTTCTTCATGACAGGGCAACAAGTGAATGTGGGCCACCTGATTCACTATCAAATGGGGTTGGTGCATTCCAACAATAGAATTGATCGAATCCCTTTCCCGAATTTCGTGACTCAGTTCCTGCTAGATAGAAAGGTAGCGGTTGAGCCCGACTTTGACCACATTATTGATCAACCACTCACCCGGGAAACTGACATCGCTGGCTTAAGACTGAAAGAAGAGTCTGCAGTGACCAATGCTGAGCGCTATGCCAGGGATGATAGCTTCATGGCCCATCTTTATGGGATGATGGATTTGCAGTTGCACATAGGAGGTCGTCCAGCGTCAGTTAATGAAAGGGATGAGTTGGATCAGAGATACCCACTCAACGCTCATGATCAGTAGATGATAAGAGCAGGTGAAGGATACAGGCTCCCGGATGATGAAGATATAAACACACCTGAAGATTCTGATACGGAGCTAATGCGCTCGGATGAGGACGATAATGGTGAAGATGAGTTTGAAGAGGAACGGAGAGCATCCGATGATGACGACGCTGAGTGACCAAGAAGTATCTTGCACCTTCTTTTACTTCTTGCTTTGTCTATACATGATGCACTGAGGACAGTGCATGAACTAAGTGTGGGGTGCTGTATATATATGTTTTGTTGTGAATTGTGTTGCTTGTTGAAATTGTGAAATTTGGTAGTGCAAGTTTTATTCCATTTGTTTTTAGCTTTTATGTTCAGTGAAATGTTTGTAGTTTGTTTCTTTTTAGCCTTTATGGTTTTTATTATTGTTAAAAAAAAGAAAAAAAAAGACTTTTCCCGACGATGGATCTCTTAGACAGTTCTCTTGAGGGAAGTAAGTCTAATGAAAATAGCAAAAAGATTTTTTGTTTTAGGTAGTGTAGTAATCCCCCCTTGGTTTTTCTTTTGACCGCGGTTCTTTTCCAAGGGTTTTTAATTGAACCGGGTGTAGGTAGTTTTTAACTTTTAAGAGTAGGAATCACATGGTGAAGGGTTTAATAGTAGCAATATCTCGAAACGTGCTAATGCCTTGTGAATAGTCAGTACTTTTGTTGTGACGCTTAGGCTCAATTTTTTTTACTACAGGATAAATACCTTAAATCAGAAATTCTTAAGATTGCTTAACTGCTTTGACTAGAGTGTCGTGATAGATCCAATCATGAGTGCGTTATGTGTCAAGTGTGTGTGAGATTTGTATGTTATTCTATGCATTGCATTTGATGTCTAGAACTTGCCTCGTGTGTGTGCAAAGCGAAATAGAAGTTTTGTTCAGTCTTGGAAGTGATATAGGCATTTCTTTGTTGAGCCAGCTATATATATTTTATCCACCTAACTGTATGTATCATCTTTGGGAACCACATTACAAGCCATACCCCTTTGATTGAATCGATCATCTATTTGAACCTTGTCACCTCTCGTAAGCACTGGAAATGTGATGAAATATGAAAAAATTAAAGTGTGGGGTTGTAAGTTGGCTTTTGAGGGGAATAATTCAAATAAGGAGAAATGTGCACTATTTTTAAAAGTAAGAGTCACTTGAAAAAAAAAGAGTGAAAAGAAAAAAAAAATAGAAAATATTAGTTGTATTGTTGTGAAAGAAAAATATATATGTGGTGAGTCTTAATGTAATTGTGCTTAAATAAGTATGGGGTAATAACATTGATGTGAAGGTGGAGTTGGTTTAATATAAGTTTGAGGTTGAATGCGAAAGTGTATGTATTAATGTGCTTAGGGAGGTGTAGTCACTCTTATATCCAAATGTATCCTACCCGTCCCGCAGCCTACATTACAACAAAATAAAGTCCTACTTGATCTTAGATTGAATGAGCTCGAATAATATAGTAGTACACTACGGGCAAGCCTATGGTGCATCTTTTGTGGCATATGAATGTTATTTCTGAGAGTGAGTGAAGTATTTCTATCTTGAGTTCCTAAGTGTTCTTAAATTTTATTGTGTGTGGAACGAGCTCTTTCATTTGGTGAGAGCACATGATTCATGAAGGAAAGGTAATGTTGTTGACCTCTATGTTAGAGTAGTTAGGGAATTGTGAATAAAGCATGGTATTTGTGAGTCGATTATTGAGGCGAGGATGTCACACCTTTGTGCTTAAAATATTTTAAAAATTCTTGGTATAACGTGTTAAGGGATTTGCTTAATAAGTTGAGTACATGATTGTAGTTTGATTGCTCGCGGATGAGCAAATGTTTAAGTGTGAGGTATTGATGCGTGGCTAGAATTCATGGTTTAACACGTTATACGTCTTACATTTTATGTGCGTTAATGATAAAAACACACTTTTTATGTGTATAATGGAGTCTATTTCATGTGTAGGTGAATTGGATATGGAAGCTGAGCTAAATGGATGCAAGTACGTCGAAATTACGCTCAAGAGGCGAAGAGGAGTGCACTGGGCTATAGCCGGGCGTTTGAGCCTTAAGGCCAGGCAAATCCTAGCATTATCCAGGCGCCACAGCCCAAACGCCAGCCCTAGCCTGGCATTATCCAGGCGTCAGGGCCCAAACGCCAGTCCTGGCCAGGCGATATCCAGGCGTTTGGCCTATAACGGCTGGCCCCCGATCCGGTCAAATCCGAGTTTTGAAGAGTTTTAAGTGTTTTCCGGTTGGAATAGAAGTCTCCTACACATTTAGGGTTTATCCCAAACATATAAATAGACCCAAAAACACAACTTAAAGAGGAGGAAGCCATAAAAGTGAAGTAAAGCCTGTGGATTACTACTTAGAAAAGCAAAAACACTGATTTTTATCTCTTACCCGCATCAAACCACATAGCTTGACACACTCATCTTCAGTTTGTCAACACACAGCACCTTTAACACCCCATTATCACCCACCACACACAAAAGATCTGCACAGGTTAAAATTTGTGATGCACTTCATCTGGGTAGCACACATCAATCCGTGAGGTATTATTCTAGCCCTATCCTTTATTCACTCGAATTTGAGCAGGTGAAAAGTGTAACCTTGATTTCATGATGAATTTTTTTTATGGGTTTACGAAGTTCTTGAAATATGTTGTATGGTATTATGCACCCCAAGTCCCGAAACCCTTTAGGAATGAGCTGAAATGGTGAAATTAAGTGGTATTATGGAACCCAAATCATTGCGAATTGAGTCCATTTTTCCTCCATTATTGAACGGTTTTGGAGCTCTTTGAGAGGGTTTGAAGAGGAAATCAAAAGGAATCACTTGGAGGTAAGTTTTTCGACTTCATAACTCGATTCTATGTCGTTTTCTAAGTAATTAAAAGGGAAATTTGTTAAACCCAAAATTGGGGAAATTGGGGAGATTAGGTGCATCAGAATTGGAAATTTGTTTCGATGAATTGAGTGGCCAATTGTGGTCCAATTTTGGTGTTCTTTGTATTTATAGAATCGTGGGATTATGAGGATTGTAGTGATGTAAAGTTTATCAAATTTTGAGACGTGGGCTCGGGGCTCGGGTTTTGCCAAATTTCGAGAATTGTGTCTAAATTGATAGTTTTTGATTGGGTTTCGTTCCTTTAGCATATATTGATGATGTTAACCCGATTTTGGGTAGATTCGGATCAATCGGGAGCCGATTTGAGGTGCAAGCGCATCGCTTATTAGTATTGTGGCCGGTAGAGGTAAGTAATGGCTATAAATCATGTCATGAGGGTATGAAACCCTTGACTTTCTGATTACTCACTATTTTTAGAATGGCGCACATGTCAGATGACGAGTATGTAGCATGCACTGATTTTTGGATTAGACTTGGTCTTCTCCGCAGCAACTATTTACTTGCGTATTTTTACTCTAAATCATATGTTAAATTTTGTTCCAAAAACTATTGTTATATTTGGGCTATAAGCCATATTTGGGGCCTCATGCCGAGTTGGTTAGACCTCTTGGGGGCTTTTACTACTATATTCCTCCCTGTGTTGACTTATGATTTACACTCAATCATGTTATGTTTAGCTGATTGCGAAATTCACCTTTACTTACACTATTTTGAGATATAAAATGATGTTTTGGGTCGAGTACCCCGTTTTATTGATACGCCCGTGAGGCTTTTGAGAGTTTCTGACTGATCGAGGTCGTGGGCGTGATTGTGAGTACATGATATGCCACGGGGTGGCTTGATATTAGCGTATGGGCTGAAGGAGCCCCTCCGAAGTCTGTACACACCCCCAGTGAACGCAGGTACCTACTGAGTGCCGAGTGCAACAGCTACGACAGTACTAGTTGATCCCCCTACTATTCAGGATCTGATTCCTGCCGCAGATACTACAGCACGACAGGCTCAGGAACGGGCAGTGCCTATTGTTATTACGGGTCTTCATGAGACCTTGGCTCAGATCTTTAGTATGTGTACCACCCTTGCTCAGGCAGCTGCTGCTACTTCTTAGGCCGGGGGAGGCAGTCAGACTCCAGTTGCCCGGACACCTGAGCAGGTTACTCAGGGCTATCAGACACCAGGGACGGTTTCAGCCCAGTTGGTTGCTCTAGTTCGGGGCTTCGTAGTTCCGGCTATGCTAGAGGACGAGCAGCATAGACAGGAGAGGTTTAGTAGACTTCAGCCTCCGACATTCACTGGTGCTAAGGGTGAGGATGCCCAGGGGTTTCTGGATAAGTGTCAGAGGATGCTACGTGTTGCGGGGATTCTAGAGACCAATGGGGTCTTGTTTGCTACTTTTCAGTTTTCTGGTGCTGCTTTCACTTGGTGGGATTTTTTTGAGAGGTGTAGGCCTGTTGGTTCAGCACCCCTCACCTGGCAGCATTTTCCACTATCTTTTTGGAGAAGTATGTACCCCAGTCTCACAAGGAGGAGCAACACAGGCATTTTGAGTAGTTGCGTCAGGGGGAGCTATCAGTGACGCGGTATGAGATGCGGGTTTTGGAATTGGCTCGTCATGCCATCGAGTTGGTCCCTACTGATAGGGAAAGGATTAGGAGGTTCGTGGATTTCCTCACTTATCAGCTTCGTCATCTCATGACTCGGGAGAGAGTATCAGATGCTACATTCGAGCAGGTTGTTCTTATTTCTCGAGATATTGAGTCGGTTCGCCGCCAGGAGCGGGAGGAGAGGGAGGCCTGAGGCCTCATGGATCTGGTGGTCTTAACGGTGCTCCTTCTAGGGGCAGTTTCAACATGGTAGAGGGTGTTAATTCAGGCCTCCTCAATCAGTCCGCGCAGCCTATAGTAGTGCATCTTCGGGCATGGTCCCCGTTGTTCTCTGCCAGGCCACGTCGTTCTGGTGGTTCTTCTCAGCAGAGGGGCCAGTCCTCGACTTCAGCTCCAGTTACTTCAACACCCGCCCAGGCAGCCAGGGGTGGTAGTCACTCAGCTAGAGGCCGCCCTAGAGTGGGAGGTCAAACAGGTGGAGGTCAGGCCCGTATGTATGCGTTTTGAGCAAGGCCAGATGCTATGGCCTCCGATGAAGTGATCTCATGTATTTTCTCTATCAACCACCGAGATGCTTTGGCTTTATTTGACCCTAATTCTACATATTGATAGGTTTCATCATATTTTGCCCATTTTCTTGATATGCCCCTGTGAGTCTTTAGTAACGTCTGTTCATGTGTCGACTCCGGTAGGCGATACAATTATTGTTGACCGTATGTATCGGTAGTGTGTGATATCTATTGGGGATATGGAGACCCGAATGGACCTACTTTTACTCAACATGGTCGATTTTGATCTGATATTTGGAATAGATTGGTTATCTTCGTGTCATGATGTTCTTGATTGTCACGCTAAGACCGTGAACTTAGCTATTCCAGGATGTCTGAGGGTTGAGTGGAGAGGTTCTTCGGAGTATGTGCCTAGCAGAATGATTTCCTACTTGAAGGCCCAGCGCATGGTTGAGAAGGGGTGTTTATCTTATCTGTCTTTTGTGAGGGATGTCAATGGTGAGACTCCCGCTATTGATTTGGTTCCTATGGTCCGTGAATTTCTGGACGTGTTTCCTGCAGACCTGCCAGTAATCCTGACAGGGACAATAACTTTGGTATTGACCTGGTTACAAGCACTCAGCCTATTTCTATTCCACCTTATCGTATGGCACCAGCAGAGCTAAAAGAATTAAAGGAGCATTTTCAAAAACACCTACATAAGGGGTTCATTCGGCCTAGTGTGTCACCTTGGGGTGAACCAGTGTTGTTTGTAAAGAAGAAGGATGGTTCTATGAGTATGTGTATTGACTATCGGCAGCTAAACAGGGTTACGATGATCAATTACAGGGTGCCAGGGTATTTTCTAAGATTGACATGCATTCCGTCTATCATCAGTTGAAGATTCGGGGGCCAGATATTTTGAAGACTGCTTTCAAGACTAGATATGGTCATTATGAGTTTCTGGTTATTTCATTCAAAGCAATGCCCCAACAACCTTTATGCACTTGATGCATAGTGTATTCCGGCCTTATCTGGATTCTTTCATCATCGTGTTTATTGACGATATCTTCGTGTATTCTCGATCTCGGGAGGATCATGAGCAGTATTTGAGAGTTGTGCTTCAGACCTTGAGGGAGAAGAGATTGTATGTGAAATTTTTGAAGTGTGAGTTCTGGCTTGATTCAGTGGCGTTCTTGGGGCACGTGGGGTCCAGTGAGGGTATTCATAGTGATCCGAAGAAGATAGAGGTGGTGCAGAGCTAGCCTAGACTGTCATCAACTACCGAGATTCGCAATTTCCTTAGTTTGGCAGGGTACTATCGCCGTTTCGTATAGAGATTTTCATCCATTGCAGCACCTATGACCAGACTGACCCAGAAGGGTGCTCAGTTCAGGTGGACTGAGGAGTGTGAGGAGAGCTTTAAGAAGCTCAAGTCAGCTTTGACTACACCTCCGATATTGATTTTGCCTACGGGTTCAGGCTCTTATACAGTTTACTGTGACGCCTCGAGATTTGTCCTTGGACCGGTTTTGATTCAGGATGGTAGGGTGATTGCCTACACGTCCTGACAGTTTAAAGTGCACGATATGAATTATCCAGTGCACGATCTTAAGCTAACAGCTATTGTCCACCCCTTGAATATTTGGTGTCATTATTTGTATGGAGTGAATTGTGAGATTTACACTTATCACCCTAGTTTGTAGCATTTGCTTAAGCAGGAGGATCTGAATTTCCGTCAGAGGGGGTGGTTGGAGCTTCTCAAGTATTATTACCTCACTATTTTATAGCATCCGGGAAAGGCCAATGTACTGGCTGATGCCCTAAGTCACAGAGCAGAGAGTTTGGGGAGTCTAGCATACCTTCCAGTAGCAGAGCGACAATTAGCACTTGATGTTCAGGCTTTAGCGGGTCAGTTGGTGAGATTTGATCTCTCAGAGCCCCCGCAGGTTTTGGCTTATGTAGCCTCCAGGTCATATCTTTATGATCAAATTAGAGCATGCCAGAATGATGATCCACACTTGCTCGTTCTTCGGGACAGGGTCAGTCGCCGTGATGCCAAGGATGTGGTTATTGGTGATGATGGTGTCATGAGGATGCAGGGCCGGATTTGCGTGCCCAATGTGGATGGACTTCGACATTTGATTCTAGCTGAGCCCTATAGTTCGCGGATTCCATCAATCCGGGTCCCGCAGAGATGTATCAGGATCCGAGACAACATTATTCGTGGAGGCGGATGAAGAAGGATATTGTTGAGTTCATGACTCGGTGTCTCAACTGTCAGTAGGTCAAATATGAGCACCACAGACCAAGTGGATTGCTTCAAAGATTAGATATTCCGGAGTGGAAGTGGGAGCGAATCACCATGGACTTTGTAGTTGGGATCCCACGGCCTTTGAAGAGGTGTGATGCTATATGGGTTATTGTGGATCGGTTGACCAAGACCGCACCCTTTATTCCTTCCGGTACTACTTATTCCTCGGAGCGATTAGATGAGATTTACATCAGGGAGATTTTCCGATTGCATGGGGTTCCAGGTTCTATCATTTCTGACAGAGGTACTCAATTCACATCTCAATTTTTGTGGGCCGTGTAGAGGGAATTAGGTACTCAGGTTGAGTTGAGCACGGCGTTTCATCCTCGGACCAACGGGCATTCATAGCATATTATTTAGATTTTGGGGGTTCATAGGACCAGTTTCTGCCACTCGCAGCATTTGCATGTAATAATAGTTATCAGTCGAGTATCCAGATGGCTCCGTGGGAGCCTTTATATGGTAAGAGGTGCAGATCTCCGGTTGATTGGTTCGAGCCAGCGAGGCTAGGCTATTTGGCACAGACTTTGTTCAAGATGTGTTGGGTAAGGTGAAGTTGATTCAGGAGCGGCTTGGCGCGGCAGTCTAGGCAGAAGAGTTATGCCGACCGGAAGGTTCGAGATGTGTCTTTCATGGTTGCGGAGAAGGTGCTGCTGAAGGGTGTTATGAGGTTTGGAAGAGGGGAAAGCTGAGTCCCCGACTCATTGGGCCATTCGAGGTGCTTCAGAGGATTGGGGAGGTGGCTTATAGACTTGCCTTGCCTCCCAGCTTATCGACTATTCATCCGGTGTTCCAGGTTTCGATGCTCCGGAAGTATGTTGGTGACCCGCCTCATGTTTTGGACATCAGTACATTCACCTCGAGGGTGATATGTCATATGAGGTAGAGCCAGTGGCTATTTTGGGTCGTCAGGTCAGAAAGCTGAGGTCTAACGATATAGCTTCAGTGAAGGTTCAGTGGAGAGAAAAACTGGTGGAGGATGCCACCTGGGAGATTGAGCGGGAGATGCAGAGCAGATATCCTCACTTATTAGAGAGTCCAAGTATGTTTGTACACTCGTTCGAGGACAAACGTTTGTTTGAGAGGGGGAGGATGTAACAACCCGACCGGCCGTTTGGTGAGATTAGCCACGTTTCACCCATTTCTACTTTAATGTATGTTTCTTAGCCTATTTATGTTGTGTTGGATCGCTTGGTTCGGGTTCGGAGAGGTCGTGGTGAGAAATGAGACACTTAGTCTCTTAAATTAGCTTAATAATTAAAAAAAGTCAACTAGGAGTTGACTTGTGGTAAACCACCTCGGAAGGTTGTTTTTATTGCTCGAATAGCTTCGTTAGGTGATTTGGGACTTATCATTGTGTTCAGAATGAAGTTTTGATGTCCGATGTAGAATTAGGCTTGAATTGGAGAAAGTTAGTTTTTTTCGATTTCTGGTCGGATGGGAAAAATAGGCTATCGGGATCGGAATGGAATTCCAAAAGTTGGAGCAGGTTCGTAATGTCATTTTGGATATCTGTGCAAATTTTCAAGACAATCGGATGTGTTTTTGTTGGTTTCAGCATCATTGGCGAAATTTAGAAATTTTAAAGTTCATAGGCTTGAATTTTATATAATTTTGGTGCTTTTGAGTTGTTTTTGGTGTTTTGATGGCTCGACTAAGTTTGAATGATGTTATGGGGTGTGTTGGTAGGATTGGTTGAGGTCCCAGGGGCCTCAGGTGTGTTTCGGATGCTCAAACGGGCATTTTTGGTCTTAAGGAGTCTGATGTTTCTTTTAAGGTTATGTGATTCGGGCTGATCAACGCCCCAGCAGCCTTTATGCACTTGATGCACACTGTATTTTGGCCTTTTCTGTATTCTTTCGTCATCGTGTTTATTGACGATATCTCCGTGTATTCCCGATCTCGGGAGGATCATGAGCAGCGTTTGAGAGTTGTGCTTCAGAGCTTGAGGGAGAAGATATTGTATGCGAAATTTTTGAAGTGTGAGTCCTGGCTTGATTCAGTGGCGTTCTTGGGGCACGTGGTGTCCAGTGAGGGTATTCATGTTGATCCGAAGAAGATAGCGGTGGTGCAGAGCTAGCCTAGACCATCATCAGCTACCGAGATTCGCAGTTTCCTTTGTTTGGCAGGGTACTATCGCCGTTTCGTAGAGGGATTTTCATCCATTGCAGCAGCTATGACCAGACTGACCTAGAAGGGTGCTCAGTTCAGGTGGACTGAGGATTGTGAGGAGAGCTTTCAGAAGCTCAAGTCAGCTTTGACTACACCTCCGATATTGATTTTGCCTACGAGTTCAAGTTCTTATACAGTTTACTGTGACGCCTCGAGATTTGTCCTTGAACCAGTTTTGATGCAGGATGGTAGGGTGATTGACTATGCGTCTAGACAATTTAAAGTGCACGAGAAGAATTATGTAGTGCACGATCTTTAGCTAGCAGCCATTGTCCACGCCTTGAAGATTTGGCGTGTCAATTTTGGGTCGTCGGGTCAGAAAGCTGAGGTCTAAGGATATAGCTTCAGTCAAGGTTCAGTGGAGATAACAACTGGTGGAGGATGCCACCTGGGAGACCGAGCGGGAGATGCAGAGCAGATATCCTCACTTATTCGAGATTGCAGGTATGTTTCTTCACCCGTTCGAGGACGAACGTTTGTTTGAGAGGAGGAGGATGTAACAACCCGACTGGTCGTTTGGTGTGATTAGCCACGTTTCACCCATTTCTGCTTTATCATATGTTTCTTAGCCTATTTATGTTGTGTTGGATCGGTTGGTTCGGGTTCGGAGTGTTCGTGGTGAGAACTGAGACACTTAGTCTCTTGAAAAAGTCAACTAGGAGTTGACTTACTGGTAAACCACCTCGTAATGTGCTTTTTAGTTGTTTTTGGTGTTTTGAAGGCTCGACTAAGTTTGAATGATGTTATGGGGTGTGTTGGTAGGATTGGTTGAGGTCCCAGAGGCCTTAGGTGTGTTTCGGATGCTCAAACGGGCATTTTTCGTCTTAAGGAGTCTGATGTTTCTCTTAAGGTTATGTCATTTGGGCTGATCAACGCCCCAATAGACTTTATGCACTTGAAGCACACTGTATTGTGGCCTTATCTGGATTCTTTCGTCATCGTGTTTATTGACGATATCTTCGTGTATTCCCGATCTCGGGAGGATCATGAGCAGCCTTTGAGAGTTGTGCTTCAGACCTTGAGGGAGAAGAGATTGTATGCAAAATTTTCGAACTGTGAGTTCTGGCTTGATTTAGTGGCGTTCTTGGGGCACGTGGTGTCCAGTGAGGGTATTCAGGTTGATCCGAATAATATAGAGGCGGTGCAGAGCTAGCCTAGACCATCATCAGCTATCGAGATTCACAGTTTACTTGGTTTGGTAGGGTACTATCGCCGTTTCGTAGAGGGATTTTGATGCATTGCAGCACCTATGACAACTCTGACCCAGAAGGGTGCTCAGTTTAGGTGGACTAAGGAGTGGGAGGAGAGCTTTCAGAAGCTCAAGTCAGCTTTGACTACACCTCCGATATTGATTTTGCCTACGGGTTCTGGTTCCTATACAGTTTACTGTGATGCCTCGAGATTTGTCCTTGGACCGGTTTTGGTGCAGGATGGCAGGGTGATTGCCTATGCGTCCAGACAATTTAAAGTGCATGAGAAGAATTATGCAGTGCACAATCTTCAGTTACCAGCCATTGTCCACCCTTTGAAGATTTGGCGTGGCTATTTTGGGTCGTCAGGTCAGAAAGTTGAGGTCTAAGGATATAGCTTCAATGAAGTTTCAGTCGAGAGGACAACTGGTGGAGGATGACACCTGGGAGACCGAGTGGGAGATGCAGAGCAGATATCCTCACTTATTCGAGACTCCAGGTATGTTTCTAGACCCGTTCGAGGACGAACGTTTGTTTAAGAGGGGGAGGATGTAACAACCCGGCCGGTCGTTCGGTGAGATTAGCCCCGTTTTCCCCATTTCTGCTTTATTGTATGTTTCTTAGCCTATTTAAGTTGTGTTGGATCAGTTTGTTCGGGTTCGGAGTGGTCGTGGTGAGAACTAAGACACTTAGTCTCTTAAATTAGTTTAATAGTTAAAAAGTCAACTCCTTAAAAAGTCAACTAGGAGTTGACTTATAGGTAAACCACCTCGGAATCTTGATTTTATGGCTCGAATAGCTTCGTTATGTGATTTGGGACTTAGGAGTGTGTTCGGAATGAGGTTTTGATGCCCGGTGTAGAATTAGGCTTGAAATGGAGAAAGTTAGTTTTTGGTGATTTCTGGTCTGAAGTGAAAAATAGGCTATCAGGGTCGGAAGGGAATTCCGGAAATTGGAGCAGGTTCGTAATGTCATTTTGGATATGTGTGCAAATTTTCAGAACAATCGAATGTGTTTTGGTTGGTTTCGGAATCATTGGCGCAATTTAGAAATTTCAAACTTCATAGGCTTGAATTTGATGTAATTTTGGTGTTTTGCATTGCTTTTGGTATTTCGAAGGCTCAACTAAGTTTGAATGATGTTATGGGGTGTGTTGGTAGGATTGGTTGAGGTCCCGGGGGCCTCGGGTCTATTTCGGATGCTCAAACGGGCATTTTTGGTCTTAAGGAGTCTGTTGTTTCTCTAGTGTTTTAGCAATAGTGGTTTCTTCATTGCGATCGCGTGAGTTTATCCACAGTCACGTAGAGTAAAGTTTGAGACAGGCAGATTTGTCTTATGCGATCGCGTGACGAGGCTTGCGATATGTTGGGCAACCAGAGCAGTGTGGTCGCATGGTTTATTGTGCGATCGCGTAGAAGAAAAAGGTGGCGCGTGACGTTGTTGCAATTGTTCTTAGCGACCGCGTGAATGGGTACGCGATCGCATAGGTCAGGGAGTAGAAGCTTCGCGATCACGTAGGGAATGGTGCAATATCAATGGGTAAAATTTGGCGGCAGTAAGTTTGTTCTTCGCCGATCGCGTGGATGGTCCCGCGATCACATTGAATGAAATATTAGCACTCGATTCTATGTCGTTTTCTAAGTAATTAAACCGGATATTTGTTGAATTTAAACAAAAAATTCAGGAGATTAGGTGCATGAGAATTGTAAATTTCTTTTGATGATTTGAGTGGGCAATTGTTGTCCGATGTTGGTTTTATTGGTATGTATAGAATCGTGGGAGGATGAGGATTCTAGTCATGTAAATTTTATTGAATTCCCAGATGTGGGCCCGGAGCTTGGGTTTGGCCAAATTTCAAGAATTGTGTCTAAATTGATAGTTTTTGATTGGGTTTTGTTCCTTTAGCGTATATTGATGATGTTAACCCGATTTTGGTTAGATTCGGTGCAATCGGGAGCCGATTTGAGTAGCAAGAGCATCACGATTAGTATTGTGGCCCGGTTGAGGTAAGTAATGGCTATAAATCTTATCCTGAGGGTATGAAACCCGGACTTCGTATTTCTCACTACTTTTTGAATGGCGCATATGTCGGATGACGAGTATGTGGCGTGCACTGATTTTTGGATTGGACTTGGTTTTATTTGCGGCAACTACTGAGTTGGGTATTCTTACTCTAAATCATATGTTAAATTTTGTTCTAAAAACTATTGCTATATTTGGGATATAAGCCATGTTTGGGGCCTCGTGCCGACTTGTTTAGACCCCTTGGGGGGCTTTTACTGCTATTTTCCTCACTATGCTGACTTATGATTTGAACTCAGTCATGTTATGTTTAACTGATTTCGTAACACAGCTTTACTTACACTATTTTGAGATATAAAATGATGTTTTGGGTCGACTACCCCGTTTTACTGATACACCCGAGGGCCTTTTGAGAGTTTCTGACTGAGTAAGGCCAAGGGCCTGATTGTGAGGATATGATATGCCACGAGGTGGCTTCATATTAGCGCTTGGGCTGAACGAACCTCTCCGGAGTCTGTACACACCCCCAGTGAGCGCATGTACCTACTGAGTGCGAGTACCAAGTGCCGAGTGACGACTGAGAGGGAGGCAAGAGTGATAGTGAGGTTGCCCGAGGGGCTGATACTGAGTGGATGTGAGGTATGCTGAGTGGTGTTATGCCCGATGGGAGATTTATGATTCATGTTTTTTCCCGAGGGGATATTTACGACTTATTTCATTTTACACTAAATTCTTCAGGTATTTTTATTTCTGAAATTATTGGAAAACAC
>ML415569.1:30104-59588 GCA_005239525.1 Nicotiana knightiana | reverse complement strand
GGGGGGGGGGGGGAGGGGGGAGGTTGTTGTGCAGAATAACTGAGTACGTTCTAGTTGTTCTCCACAATATCATGTTAAGTTGCCACATACAATAGAGTACGATAGATTGGTATCGATGTTATGTAAAAAAAATGGGTGTGAAGAAACGTTCGGTTAATATTAAAGTAACCGAAAGAATAAATATATGTATTATGTTACTCTGCAGCGAGTTGCTTGTTATACTGAGTTTAACATCGAAGACGATGAAACTCTTATAGATTTTTTGAGGAAACTTCTTGTGAATATTGGAAATGTACGTCAAGGCTAAAGACATTCGCATTATTGAGGTTCCCAAAAATTGGGATAACCCTCAATCATTGGATGGTTTTTGTGGAGCAGTTTTATCCGAACAGACTCCGTTTGAAAGAGTTTGGCCAGATCTAAACTTATCTCGATGGGCGAATGACGAGCGGGGACATAATTTCTCCCTAAGTTTACATAATATACTAGTCGAGTGGTAAATTTGAATTTTCCTTTGAATTATGATATTTTTGGTGTATTGTATTTGTATTAACACTCACATATTCCAAAGGGGATACCGGCCAGATATGAATCTTACAAGTTAAGAACCAGCAAACAGTTGGAATATGCCTAGTTTTAGTGTGTTGGATCATGGTGGTCCATCTGAAAGTCATCAGCAACAGGATAATGTGCATCATGGGATAGCAACAGATTATGATTTGTAAGTTAAGTGATAAAGATTATTCTAATGTTTGGATGAATTTGAGAAACTCATTATTTTATTGGTTGTGCAGTGGAAACAAGCAACTTGATGTTCTTGTCCTTACTTAATTGCCTGAAGACGATATATTTAAATCGGATTTGGCAGATGCGCAGAGTCAGGAAGATGATAGTGATTATGACAACAATACTAATAAGTCTGGAGATGACATACTCTTACCCGATGAGGGTGATGATGACGAGGACGAGAATGACAAACCTAATTTGACGAGAGATCATGATGCCACCAATGAGCATGCTCCATATATGCAGACTCCAAACCCTGTTAGATCGAGAGTGTACGAGTCCCATGTGACGTTTCATTCAAGGGAGTTTCTATACCTTGATCAGTTGCCCAGTATGCAGGATGTGGATGCCCTTAGAAGGGATATTGACGACATTCAGACAACAATGTGGAGTGAATCTAGACCAACGGTGCTGCCAAAGAATATGTTTTTTACTAATAAAGCGCACCTAAGCAGGGCGGTGCGAATGTACAGCATAAAAGAGTGTCGTGAGATCGTGGTTCATGAGTCATCTCTGGAAGTATACAAGGTTATTTTTCTTAGATGATGTCAAGGTTGTACATGGATGTTGCGTGCGAGAAAGTTGAAAACAAGTATGTGGTTATTGTGGGGAAGTACATCGGCACCCACACTTTTGAAATGGACAAATTCAGTAGGAATCATTTTAAATTGAATGTTGACTTGATTTCTCTTGTCTTTATTCCACACATTGAATCGTCCATAAGGTACATTATTAAAGAGTGTATTAACATATGTCCACCAGGTATATGGATGTACCATTACCAAAAGAAAGGTATTTCTCGGGCGTAAACGTGCGTTTGAGATTGTTTATAGTAGTTAGGATAAGTCATTTGCCGATCTACCCAGGTACATAGCTGCATTGCAACACTTTAACTCAAGTACTGTTGTTGAATGGAAGCTTGAGCGGAGTCCGGGAGTACAAGAATTCATCTTTAGATATGTGTTCTGGGCATTTAAACCAACCATTGATGGTTTTGTGCATTGTCGCCAGTAATATCCATAGACGACACTCATGTCTATGAAAAATATGATATTAAGTTGTTGATCGCTGTTGCAGTAGGTGCTAATGGAAGAATATTTCCCCTCCCATTTGCTATTTGTTCCAATGAAAGCCAAAATACGTGGACATTGTTTTTGAACTACTTGAAGGAGCATGTTTTCAGACAGCGTTTAGGTATTTGTCTAATATCTTATCGGCAGGGCAGTATTTTAAGTTCTATACAGAATTTGCGTGCATGGCAGGAACCGTATGCCTACCACCATTACTATGTTAGGCACTTGAAGGCCAACTTCCAGAGGGCTCATCCGAACAAGAACTTACACGATTTAATATGGATGGCTGCAACCGATCACCAAGAGTGTAAATTCAGGAGGCAATTGAATTGATTAGGCAGGAAGACCTAGAAGCCTATCGTTGGTTGATACAACATGAGCTTGTCAAGTGGACTTTTGATGTGTGGCTATAATTCCATATTTTAGTACATTATTTACCTTGCTTTTATATGATTTAATGATAAACTACTCTTTATTTTCTCGTAATGGAGTCAATTTTATGTGTAGGTGAATTGGAGATGAAAGTTGTGATGACCCAAAAGGGGCATCCCATATATTCTATCTAATTATGTGTTCTGAGGTCGTGAAAACCTCCTTCTATCTCACCTCGATTTGCGTGCACAACTCGGGCGTGTAGCCGGGAAGCCTTTATGTGAAAAGCTTATAAAAATGAAAATTTCGTATTGGAAGTTTGAATAAAGTTGACTTCAGTCAATTTGTTTGGTAAACGGACTCGGAACCATGATTTGACGATCCCAGAGGGTCTGTAGGAAAATATGGGACTTGAGCGTATGCCCGAAATCGAATTCCGAGGTCCCAGGTCCGAGAAATGAATTTTTAAAGAAAATTTTCTGAAAAATATAAAAGTTTTTGAAAATGAAATTTGAGGTGAAACCTATGATATCGGGCCTGCATTATGATTCAGAAGCCCGGTACAGGTTCGATATGATTTATATGTGTTATCTGTGATATTTGGTAAGAAACAGACTTAATTTGACGTGATTCGGACCTTAAATGCAAAACTTAATGTTTATAGAAGTTTGAAGAATTTTCATGGATTTTTAGTTTAATTCACCGTGTTAGTGTTGTTTTATGTGGTTTGAAACCTCGAGCGAGTCCGTGTTAGGTTATATGACTTGTGTGTGTGGTTGGACGGGGTCCCGGGGGGCCTCGGGTAAGTTTAGGATACTCAACGGGTGTTATTAGAACTTGGGAGACAGCTGAACCATTGCTGGTTCTGGTGTCTCGCACCTGCGATGGACCTTCCGCAGGTGCGGACACACAGGTGTGGCGAGGAGCTCGCAGGTGCGGAACTTAGCCCAAACCCCCAATCCTCGCAGGTGCGGTTAGTTTTCTGCAGGTGCGGCCATTTGACCGCAGGTGCGACTCCAGGCTTTTTAGTGAGTTTTCGCACCTCCGATGGTAGTTCCGCAGGTGCGGTCCCAGGGGCACAGGTGTAGAATTTCTGGGCATTATATCAAATCCGAGGGTTTATGTTATTTTCACCATTTTCGAATTGGGGAGCTCGGGAGTGGCAATTTTTGGAGGCTTTTGCACCTGGGTACCTTGGGTAAGAGATTCCTACCCATTATAGACCAATTTCTATGTTAATCAAAACTTTAATTTCGAAACTTTTAGGTAGAAAACGGGATAAACTTCATAGACCAAATTATTGAGTTTTGATTGGGTTTGAGTGAATGGGTATCCGGAAAATATAATTTTTACCCGATTCCAAGACATGGGCCCGGGGAACGTTTTGGGTAATTTTCCTAATTTTNTTGGCCTGGGGGCATTCCTTGTTGTTGATATTATGTACTGGAACTATTACCGTGTGAGTTCATTCGTGTGGAAATTTATGAGATCAAAATGTATGTGTTACCCCTTTTGTTTTCCTTATGTCTATTGGTTGTTGAAATCATGTTAGGACACCTGCACAAGCATACACGTATTTAAGTACTACTAATGAATTTAGGACTCCTTGTTGTTGTCAAGTATAAATACTCTTGTTGTGCTTACCGTATGGGTGGGAATGACCCAATTGGCACATGAGTCGTCCATGCAGTTAGTATTCGAATGAGGGCGCAAGATGCCAAGTGTTAGGGTTCAGATATTGGGACCCGTAAATGGTGATTTGTCCGAGGTTAGGAACCTCGTGAAGATGACTATGAATTTGATGTAGAAGTGGTTGAAGTTTTTGAGTCATTACATGCACGTGTTGTATATTTACATGCCGGAATTGTCTGTGTTCTATTCAGTCTTTGTGTTACTTCATGGTTTCCGCTGATACTTATTGTTTTCCTCCTTTAACGAATTCACTGTCTTGTCAGCTATATTGCGTAGTCTTTATGTGTATATCATGATTTCCCTGATTCCTATATTGATACTTGTTCAGTTTTTATTAGACCAGTGGGTGTCTTGACTAGTCCTCGCCACTACTTCACCGAGGTTAGTCTTGATACTTACTGGCTACCGCTGTGGTGTGCCCATACTACTCTTCTGCACATTTTTGTGCAGATTTCAGGTTTCGCATAGTCGACCGATTGATTGTCAGTAGCGTTGTTGATTTTGGGGAGACTCAAGATAAAATCGCTTCAGCGTTCGCGGTTTCAGAGTCACCATCTCATATTTTGTTTGCACTGTTGTACCTATTTCTGAACAATTGTATTTTTAGGAGTTTTAGTGTAAATTCTTAAAAGTTTATGAGTTGTACTTCCGGGTTTTGGAAATATAAGATGTGTAAAGAATTATTTATTTCAGAAAAGTATTAGATTCTATTTATTATTGTTGTTATTCCAGAATATTAGGCTTACCTAGTCCATAAGACTAGGTGCCATCATGATATCCAACGGAGGGAAATTTGGGTTGTGACAAGTTGGTATCAGAGCCCTAGGTTCATAGGTGCTACGAGCCATAAGCGAGTTTAGTAGAGTCTTGCAAATTGGTACAGAGACGTTTGTACTTATCTTCGAGAGGCTACGGGACTATTAGGATATCTTCACTTCCTTCTTTCCTACCGTGCAAGTTCATTGATCTTGAAGTTTGAAAATTTATCATTCCATTCTCTCACAGATGGTGAGGACGCGAGCTGCAAATTCTGAGGATGTTACCCCCGGAGCAGATGCCGCCAGGGGTAGAGGTAGAGGTAGAGGTCGACGAGGGGCACGTACCACAACTAGAGCACCTGCTAGAGCAGCCGTCGAGGAGCCGCCAACAGTTCCAGTTGGGGGACCGGAAGCGCCTGTTGTTACACCCGGACTTCAGGAGAACTTGGAACAGTTATGGGATGTGATTGGTACCTTAACTCAGGCGAGATTGATTCCGTGTGCACCAGCTTCTCCACAGGGCGGGGGAGGAGCTCAGACTCCCATCGACCATACTCCGGAGCAGCGAGATCAGGTTGGTCAGGTCCTAGGTGTCATGGCAGCACCACCTGGGATCCCAGTTCCGCCCGTGTTTAGGCCAGCAGCATCTGAGGAGGAACAACTTAGACTAGAGAGGTACAAGAAGTACCACCCTCTTACCTTCAGTAGATGGGCGATAGATGATGCCCAGGGTTTCCTGGAGGAGTGTCACCGCATTCTTCGTACTATGGGTATTGTGGAGACGAACAGGGTTGCTTTCGTTACGTTCCAGCTCAGGGGAGCGGCTTATAAATGGTGGCGGGCATATGAGTTGGGTAGCCCGGCCGAGTCAGCTTCACTTACATGGGATCAGTTTTTCAGAGATGTTCTTGAGTGAATTTGTACCTCAGTCCCTCCAAGATGCATGGCGCGTGGAGTTTGAGCGGATGTGCCAGGGCACTATGTCAGTATCAGAGTATGCCGTCAGGTTCAGTGATTTGGCCAGGCATGTACCTACTTTGGTTGCTACAGCTAGAGAGCGTGCTCGCAGATTCATTGAGGGCCTCAGGCGTGATATTCGGTTTAGCATGGCTCGGGATTTAGAGCCGGATATTTCATTTCAACAGGTGGTAGGGATTTCTCGCAGAGTTGAAGGCATGTTGGATTGTGAGACAGACGACATGCGAGACTATGATAGAGATGTCAGACGAGGTCAGGAGAGAGAGGGCAGAGAGGTGAGGAGGCCTCGTGGGCCGGAGAGATTTACTGGTCCTTATTTATGGAGGCAGGGTACGACACGGTAGAGGTTTATGGGTCAGCCAGTTCAATTTGCATTGCCGGCTTCGCATGGGGTTTCAGGTACTCATGGGTCTCAGAGTACTCGGGCCGCGCAGTTTCCACAACCACATCAGCAGAGAGGTTGTTTTGAGTGTGGAGATATCAACCACAAGGTGAGAGATTTTCCTAGGCTCCAAGCAGATGTGTTACAGCAGGGCATTCAGGGGAGTAAAGGGCGCCCAAGAGGGGGAGGCCCGACCCGTTGATGTGTTTCGTATAGTAGGCTAGAAGCTTTTGTGCCAGATGTTACAGTACAAGTATGCTTTTTTTTGTTACAAAGGGGCACCATTTGTATTTCATTATAAATCTTCTGGTCGGGATGAGTTCCCTTATTGTTGTTTTGTTTATGAGTGAGTTTCATGCTTTGCACTCTATTTTTGTGTTTGCTCATGTTGGGAGATTCTGTGAGTAGTATCCCATGTCTATTGTTTGTCTCTATTCAGTATTGAGATATATGAGACTCGTAGTAAATTCATGTTGTCTAGTACGGTAAGTTTGATGTGATTCCTGAGTATTTTGTTTACGAGTTGTGATTTGATACTCCATCGAGATGTGAGATCAGCTAGCGTTATGATTTTTATCAGCTGAGATGAATTAGTGGAGGAATTTCAATTGGTATGATATATTTTTGGTATGTGATTCAGAGTTGAGGGCGAGGTCCTCGTGATATTTTTGATCCGATATGTTTGGACAGGGCTGAGTACCGTAGTGGAAATTTTATCAGGATGGTATCCTTATGATTTGTTCATGTGCTTTTGTTCCTTCCTTGTTATGTTGTTGTGTAAGTTAGCATTCATAGAGAGTTGTGTCTGTCGGGCTTGTTTGATAGTTTCCTTATGTGTTTCTCCTTTCATATTATGTCATTTTCGTTTTGTGCTCTATGAGTTTTATCTTGCGGGGTGTGTGCCCGGTGGTGTTAGTTGTGGCTTGGTGATTTGGGTGTCAAGGTTATGAAGTCTTCTTGTTTCTTGCTTTATTATCAGTGTGATGGAGGTTGGGAATATAGTTCTATCGGATATGAGGCCAATTGCCAATGTTGAGTTGATTTTGGGTAGCCATTGTGACCCAACTGTTATTATGAGTTGATGTGTGATGTGCTATATTGTCTGGTTGTGCCTTATGGGTACAGTAATGAGTTAATGCAGCTGGTTGGGGCTAATGTCAGATGTGGATTTAGAATCGGGTATTTTGGAAAGAGTAGAAGGTGAGAAATTGAGGTATGAGGCTTATCGGTAGTAATAGAAAACTAAATTGTGGTTGTGGTGGTGTCGTCAGTCTTATGATGATTGGGGTGACATGGGATCACCCGCAGGTGTGTGTTGGAAATGCACAATCAGTGATTTGATGAGTTCAAGTGAATCTTAGCACGTTCGAGTACGAACATTTGTTTAAGAGGGGGAGATTGTGATGATCCAAAAGGGGCATCCTGTATATTCTATCTAATTCTGTGTTCCGAGGTATTAAAAACCTCCTTCTAACTCACTTTGATTTGCGTGCGCATCCCAGGTGTGTAGCCGGGAAACCTTTATGTGAAAAGCTGATAAAAATGAAAATTTTGTATTGGAAATTTTAATAAAGTTGACTTCAGTCAACATTTTTGGTAAACGGACCCGGAATCGTGATTTGACGGTCCCGGAGGGTCCGTAGGAAAATATGGGACTTGTGCGTATGCCCGGAATCAAATTCCGAGGTCCCAGGTCCATGAAATAAATTTTTAAAGAAAATTGTTTTTTGAAAAATATAAAGGTTTTTGAAAATAAAATTTATGGTGAAACCTGTGATATCGGGCCCTCATTACGATTCTGAAGCACGGTACAGGTTCGATATGATTTATATGTGTTATCTGTTAAATTTGGTAAGAAACGGACTTAATTTGACGTGATTCGGACCTTAAATGCAAAACTTAATGTTTATAGAAGTTTGAAGAATTTTCATGGATTTTTAGTTTAATTCATCGTGTTAGTGTTGTTTTATGTGGTTTGAAACCTCGAGCGAGTCCGTGTTAGATATATGACTTGTGTGTGTGGTTGGGGGGGGTGGCTCTGGTACGTTTAGGATGCTCATCGGGTGTTATTAGAACTTCGGAGACAGCTGAACCATTGCTGGTTCTGGTGTCTCGCACCTGCGATGGACCTTCCACAGGTGCGGCGATGGATCTTCCGCAGGTGCGGCGAGGAGCTCACAGGTGCGGAACTTAGCCCAAACCCCCAATCCTCACAGGTGCGGCGAGGAGCTCGCAGGTGCGGAACTTAGCCCAAACCCCCAATCCTCGCAGGTGCAGTTAGTTTTCCACAGGTGCGGAGCCGCGGGTGCGACCATTTGACCACAAGTGCGACCCCAGGCTTTTTAGTGGGTTTTCGCACCTGCGATGATAGTTCTGCAGGTGCAGAATTTTTGGGCATTATATTAAATCCGAGGGTTTATGTTAATTTCACCATTTTCGAATTGGGGAGCTCGGGAAAGGCGATTTTTGGAGACTTTTGCACCTGGGTAACTTGGGTAAGAGATTTCTATCCATTATAGACCAATTTCCATGTTTCCAATCTTAAATCCAACCTTTAATTTCGAAAATTTTGGGTAGAAAATGGGATAAACTTCATAGACCAAATTATTGAGTTTTGATTGAGTTTTTGACCTCCGATTTGAGAGATTTTTATATGTCTAGACTCGTGAGTGAATGGCTGTCCGGAAAATATAATTTTTACCCGATTTCGAAACGTGGGCCCGAGGAACTTTTTGGGCAATTTTCCTAATTTCGCGTTTTAGCTTCGAATTTATTAGTTAAACTAGTTGCTTGTAGTATTATTTACACGATGCTATTGATTTGATTAGATTTGGGCCATTGGGAGTCGGATACCCGTGGCAAGAACGTGATTTCAAGTTTGATTTGAGCGGTTGAGGTAAGTATCTTGCCTAACCTTGTATGGAGGAATTTCTCCTTAGGGTTTGAGTCTTCTATGTTAATTGTAGTCCGTGTACGCGAGGTAACGAGTGCATGCTCGGACTTGTTTGTGGAAAGTTGACCCTTTAGGAATCTTAGGTCTTTATATTCGCAGAGTATGAATTGTCCTTAGATGATTGAGTTTCCTAATTTCTAGTGTCATCTTTATCTTCTTAAATGTGGAAGTTCTTACTTTCGGATTTACCCCTATTGCCTACTTGACTCCTAATTGACTTATCTGAAGGTTTCATTTCCTTTACTGTCATGCCATATCTTCATAACTGCGTATCTCAAATTTGCAATTACCTTCATCTCAACCTACAATTGTTTTGGTCTTAAATGAAGTTATGATTATTCTCTGTTGCTTGTCCTTAAGTGGAAATTGTTAAATATTCTCGTGACTGCTCAACCTTAAAAGAAGTTTAGATATTCTATACCTTCGTGACTTGCCCTTATATGGAGTTATCGGATTTGTGTTGATTTCTTGTTGTTCACCTATGTAATTAGGTGCGGCTGTTACATGCTATTTTCCTTCCTTGTTGAGTGATTCGTAATATGCCTAGCTCCCCTTATTATGCTTATTTCTCGTGAACTAGTTTTTCCTATCTTGTGGTCGAAGGTTCTTGAGTTGATGTATTAATTGTATCTTGAACTTTTGCCATTGTTGTTGTTGTACTTGTTGTGGTGATGCACGAGGTTTCTGCCGTGCGGTTGTTGATATGGGGATTTGCACGAGGTTTATGCCGTGTTTACTATTGATATTTCACATGCAGCGTGATAAGGCGGGATACGAGATTGAGTGTTGCGCATGTGGCGTGAAAAGGTAGGAACATGTTTATGCACGTGTGGCGAAACAAGGCGGGCATATATTGTACTATTGCACACGTGGCGTGACAAGGTAGGTTATGTCAGGGATTGGTAGTGACACATGTGTTGGCCTGGGGGCATTCCTTGTTGTTGATATTATGTACTGGAACTATTACCGTGTGAGTTCATTCGTGTGGAAATTTATGAGATCAAAATGTATGTGTTACCCCTTTTGTTTTCCTTATGTCTATTGGTTGTTGAAATCATGTTAGGACACCTGCACAAGCATACACGTATTTAAGTACTACTAATGAATTTAGGACTCCTTGTTGTTGT
The DNA here is from genome assembly GCA_005239525.1 of Nicotiana knightiana. NCBI lineage: Eukaryota > Viridiplantae > Streptophyta > Magnoliopsida > Solanales > Solanaceae > Nicotiana > Nicotiana knightiana. Next base: position 49,467 of record ML415569.1, on the reverse strand, counting down.
CAAGTATAAATACTCTTGTTGTGCTTACCGTATGGGTGGGAATGACCCAATTGGCACATGAGTCGTCCATGCAGTTAGTATTCGAATGAGGGTGCACGATGCCAAGTGTTAGGGTTCAGATATTGGGACCCGTAAATGGTGATTTGTCCGAGGTTAGGAACCTCGTGAAGATGACTATGAATTTGATGTAGAAGTGGTTGAAGTTTTTGAGTCATTACATGCACGTGTTGTATATTTACATGCCGGAATTGTTTGTGTTCTATTCATTCTTTGTGTTGCTTCATGGTTTCTGATGATACTTATTGTTTTCCTTCTTAATGAATTCACTGTCTTGTTAGCTATATTGCATAGTCTTTATGTGTATATCATTATTTCCCTGATTCCTATATTGATGCTTGTTCAGTTTTTATTAGACCAGTGGGTGTCTTGACTAGTCCTCGTCACTACTTCACCGAGGTTAGTCTTGATACTTACTGGGCACCGCTGTTGTGTTCTCATACTACTCTTCTGCATATTTTTGTACAGATTCTAGGTTTCGCATAGCCGGCCGATTGATTGTCAGTAGCGCGGTTACTGTTGGGGAGACTCAAGGTAAAACCGATTTAGTGTTCGCGGTTTCGGAGTCACCATCTTATTTTGTTTGCCCTGTTGTACCTATTTCTGAACAATGGTAATTTTTAGGAGTTTTAGTGTAAATTCTTAAAAGCTTATGACTTGTACTTCCGGGTTTTCGGAATATAAGATATGTAAAGAATTATTTATTTCAGACTAGTATTAGATTCTATTTATTATTGTTGTTATTCCAGAGTATTAGGCTTACCTAGTCCTTACGACTAGGTGCCATCACGATACCCAACGGAGGGAAATTTGGGTTGTGACAAAAGTAGAGCAAAAGGAATACTTAAAGTCTAAAGTGTGCTCGAAAACAGTTGAAAAGAATAAAGAAAGAAAGAAGTGAGCAGTCTACAAATGAGGAAGATGGTGAAGCCAGGCCTAGAGCAGGCGTTGATGCTGGCGACGCTAGGCTTTTAGCTCGTGTGAGAGCTGGCGAGGCAAGGTCCTTCTCGCATGGGAGCTGGCGACGCTAGGCCTAGGGCGAGCTCAAGCTGGCATTATACCTCGCGAGGCCAGGTCTGAGGCGCGCACATTCCGAGCTTTAAAGGTTTATTTCTTTTCCTGATTTGACTAGTACTCGGCGTACGCATTTAGGTCTCTTCCTACACATATAAATAGACCTAAAACGCTTCTTTTGATGTACTTTTTCAACCGAAGTCAAGGATAGCTCATGGAACAACCGTTGGGAGTTAGAATCATCGATTTCTACATCGCTTTATCATTACTTTGTAATTTAATTATGCAAAATACTTTGGATATTGTTACTATGAGTATGAGTAACTAAATTCCTAGTCTGGTTTTGATGGAACCTATTGAAGGTTGATTTTCTTGTTACATTAATATAGATTTGCCGTAGTATTTTCTCTATTTGTTAAACTACGTTATTATTATGGTTGATTGGAGGGCCCTCAATCGATTGTGCTTATTTAGTTTGTATTACTCGGAAGAGAGTGCATATTTAGGTAGGTGTTGAACAACATCACCCCTAACGTATATGAGATATCAATACAGAGGGTTTAAAGGTGGGATTAGGGATAATGAATCCTTGGCGCGATGAGTGTGCCGTACTTAATGCCAACTAGTGTAAATCCGGAGAATATGTCTAGTAAATTGTGGTAGTTACTCGGGAGAGAATTCCAACACACAGAACGCTCATGATCGGTAGAGAAGACTTAGGCAAATTTATAGAAAATGTAGCGGAAAGGATTCCTAGAATAGGGGAAATCATAACCTTAGATCATTCCAATTCTTGTCTACAACTCATTTAGTTATTAATTATTGAATTTCCATATTGTGATATTTAGTTAATAAACATCCAAACTGTTATTTAAGTATTTCTGAAGGTTGATTGTGTGAATTTGTGCGAATCTAGTAGTTGTTCTTAATAGGTTAATTCCCGGTGGGATTCGACTCCGGACTTATTAGTCGGATTATATTTGCAACGACCGCTGAGTCCTTATTATAACGCATAGTTCGGCGTGATCAAACTTTGGTGTCATTGCCGGGGAATTGACGATGTTATTAATTGCAACTGAAAGAAGTTCTAGAATTCTTAGTGTAGTCAATTTTCTTCATTTTTAACCAAATATATTGAAATTCTAACGTTTATAGTCTTGGGTGTTACAAGTGCATACCTAGGAACTCCTCAAGAACTGGTGAATTGCTCGAAGCATTATCAAATCCTGAGAAAATTTTCAAGACACTGAATCGTGCAAACAATAAAGGAAAACAACAACAAAACTCGACAGAACAAATGGAACCAGACATGGATAATGGAATAGAAAATCAAATCAACAACAGAAACAATGCGAATGAACCAAACAATCAGGGTGTGGCGCCTCTTCTACTAGAAGCAGCATTGTATGATTGGACACAACCCACCGCTGACAATCTGGCAACCACAATTACATTCCCTCAGATACAAGCGAAATCATTTCAAATTACAAACAACATGCTACATTTGTAACGGAACAAGAAATTGTTCTTAGGGTCATACATTGAAGATCTTCAGCAGCATCTGAAGAATTTTCTGTCAATATGTGTCATGCAAAGGCAACCTAATGTGTCACCGGAAGCAATAAAGTTGTTTTTGTTTCCATTCTTGGTGACAGGAGAAGCTCAGACTTGGCTTAATTCACTCCCCATAAATTCCATCACTACTTGGAAGGAATTAGTAAAGCAATTTTTGAACAAGTTCTACCCACCCAATAAAACAGCCAAACAAATTGATGGTATATTGAGCTTCAGGCAGAGACCAGCAGAATCACTACAAGAAACGTGGGAAAGGTTCAAGGGTATGCTGGTTAAGTGTCCACATCATGGCATTCCAGATAAGATGTTGGGGCAGAGGTTCTACATGGGACTGGTAGACGGCTTAAAGGCCAATGATGATGCTTCAGCAGTTGGAGCATTTTTTAGCGAAACATTCAGAGAATGCAACATCCTAATTGATAAAATGGACCAAAACTCAGGATGGATGAAAAGAGACTATACGATCACTCCTGTAGTTCATTTAGTGGTTTTGGACCCAAACAATTTCATAGCTGAAAATATGGCCACTCCAATGACGCAAATGAGTATCCTCACCAAAAAGATCGATAAATCGGGCCAGAAGTAGCAAGTACACATAGTTGACGCAACTAATGGGGTTTATACCATTGCATTAACCAACCATATGTATGCTCGTGGAGTGCGGAAGGTGGTAACCAGGACTATCAGGAAGATATGAACTATGTAGACAACTATGGGGGACAGAGGCAAGGTGGTTAGAATTGGGGGCAACAGAATCAACAATATAGACCAGCACAACATTAGTACAATAACAACAACAATCCTGGAGGTATGCAACCACAGGGTCAAGTGGTGCCTTACCAATGGAAATAGGGTGACAACCAGCAAAATCAGCAGCTAGCTTATCAACAACCTCAACAACAACAGATTGTGAGACAAGATGATGGGTTTGCTAAGCTTAAGGGAGTGCTGGACAGCGATAACAGAATGCTGCAACAACTGATTGGGTCCACTAGAAAAATGCAAGAGAGAGTGGACTCGCATGAACCAACAATAAAGGGTATTGAGATTCAGTTAGGACAGATTTTGATGGCCTTAAATAATCATCCCCAAGGGGCATTACCTGCAGACACACAAATCAATCCAAAAGAGCAGGGCCCGAAACATCTTATGGCAGTGAGTCTACGAAATGGTAGAACCTAGATCTGGAGCAAGAAATTGCTCGCGAAAGCTGACCTACTGAAACACTTATTCCAGTACCCATTGAGATAGATGATTCAACAGGGTTAACTGAGGTGACGGTACAACATGCACAAGCAAAGAAAAAGAGGTTGCGAAGGAGACTGAGGTAGCACAAGAAACGATAGTAGAAGCAGTGCCTGAATAAGATAAAACTCAAATCACAGGAAAAAGCGACCTTCAAGGCCATTCCCACAGAGATTGACCAAATATCAGAAGGACGAGCAATATAAGAAATTCATGGATATGTTAAAACAAATACAGCGAAACATTCCACTGATTGACGCTTTACGGGAGATGCCTGGGTATGCCAAAATGATGAAAGATTTAATGTCTCGCAAATTAGACTTCCAAGACATGTCCATTGTTACATTGACATAGACCTGTAGTGCAGTCATGACGAGACCCATAGCTGAGAAGTTATCATACCCAGTGAGTTTCACATTCCCATGCACGATAGGCAGCTATGCTTTTGCTAAAGCATTGTGTGATTTGGGGGCAAGCACAAAATTAGCTATATACAAAAGGTTAGGCATTGGAAGAGCTATACCCACATCCATATTACTACTGCTAGCCGACCAGACAGTGAAGAGGCCCTCTGGTATCCTTGATGATGTATTAGTACAAGTTGTGGAGTTTGTGTTCCCAGCAGATTTTGTCATTCTAGACTGCCGGGTTGACGAGGAGATTCCTATAATTTTGGGAAGACCATTCTTGGCCACTAGGAGAACTTTAATTGACTATGAAACTGGAGATCTCAAAATGAGATTAAATGATGAAGAAAAACATTCAACGTGCATAAATCTATGCGGCAACCAAGTGAATTTGCTAACTGCTCTCTAATAGAAGCCGTTGATGTAATTTTGGAGGAGGAAGATGAGACCTTGAACGCTAAAGATCCTCTAGCAGCCTGCATCATGAACTTAGATAAAGTAAATGGAGAGGACTTGGCGGAGTGGGTGCTGGCTCTTGAAGGCCAAGGGTTTTTGAAAAGAGAACTCGAATTTGAGCCTTTACACTTAGAAGAAAGAAAAACTCCTCCAGCTAAGCCATTGACAGAAGAGCCACCAAAGTTGGAACTGTCACTACCACCTTATCTCAGGTATGCTTTCTTGGTACCTAACTCAACTTTACATGTTATTAGCTCATCTGGTTTGTTAGATGTGCAGAAAGAACAACTTTTGCAGGTATTGGGTGAGTGCAAAACTGCAATTGGTTGGACCATTGCAGACATTAAGGGGATCATCCCGGCCTTCTTTATGCATAAGATTCTATTGGAAGATGGACACAAACCTTCCAGAGAAAATCAAAGAAGGCTGAACCCCAATATGAAAAAAGTTGTGAAAAAGGAGGTGATAAAGTGGTTAGATGCTGGGATCATTTTCCCCATCTCCGACAGAAACTAGATCAGCCCAGTCCAATGTGTGCCTAAGAAATGTGGGATGAGTGTAGTGCAAAACGAGAACAATGAGTTGATATCAACAAGAACACTCACGGGATGGCAAATTTGTATAGACTACAGAAGATTGAACAAGGCCACCCGAAAAGACCATTTTCCCTATAGACTGGCCGAGAGGTCCCGCTTTTGCTTTCTGGATGGATACTCGGGGTATAATCAAATCTCCATTGCCACGGAAGATAGAGAGAAAATGTCATTCACCTGTCCATATGGCGTCTATGCCTTCTGGAGGATGTCGTTCGGCCTATGCAATGAACCCTTCACATTTAAAAGGTGCATGATGGCTATTTTCACTGATATGGTAGAGGACATCATGGAGGTCTTTATGGATGATTTCTCAGTGGTGAGAGACTCATTTGATGATTGCCTAAAGAATTTGAAAAGAGTGCTGAAAAGATGTGTCGAAATTAATCTAGTACTCAATTGGGAAAAATGTCATTTCATGGTACAGGAAGGTATAGTCTTGGGGCACCTAGTGTCGAGTCAGGGCATTGAGGTAGATCGTGAAAAGTTAGATATGATAGAAAATCTTCCACCACCCACTTCCGTCAAAGAAATAAGGAGTTTCCTTGTCCACACCGGTTTTTATAGACGGTTTATAAAAGATCTCTCCAAAATTGCTAACCCCTTGTGTAAATTGCTTGAAAAATATCACCCTTTTGTGTTTTCTGATGACTCCAGGGTAGATTTTGAGGAATTGAAGAAGAGGTTGATGACAACACCTATCATAGTTTCACCCGACTAGGAGCAACCATTTGAGCTAATGTGTGATGCGAACGAGGAGCGTTCTTGGAAAGCGAAAAAACAAAGTCATGCATCTAATATACTACGCAAGTAGAACTTTGAGTGGTTCCCAATTAAATTACATAGTGACCGAGAAATAGATGCTAGTAGTGGTGTTCGCATTTGACAAATTCAGGTCATACCTGATAGGCTCGAAGGTAATTGTTTATACTTATCATGCTGCTCTCAAGTACCCAATTGAGAAGAAGGATTCAATGTCGGGCATGATTCAATGGGTGCTACTACTGCAAGAAATTGACTTGGAAATTTGTGACCGAAATGGAACACAGAACCAAGTGGCTGATCACTTGTCTAGACTGGAGGGAGCCGAGAAGAAGGTTGAGGTGGAAGAGATTGTGGAGACTTTCATGGATGAACAATTATTAGCCACGAGTCTTATGCTAGCGCCATGGTATGCAAACATTGCAAACTACCTGGCGAGCAGTATTGTTCCCTTTGACCTTTCCTCTGTTCAAAAGAAAAAATTCTTTCGTGATTGTCGCATGTATTATTGGGATGAGCCTTATCTGTTCAGGATTTTTGTTGATAACATGATCCAGAGATGTATCCCCGAGATAAACCAATCTTATATTTTGTAGGCTTGTCCTGCGTCACCATATGGTGGCCATTTTGGGGGAGTAAGGACAGCTGTGAAAGTGTTGGAGACGGGATTCTACTGGCTGACATTGTTCAAAGATGCACACTTGCGGGTGAAAGGTTGTGATGAATGCTTATGAACTCAATTCAGGAGGTAGAAGTGTTTGATGTATAGGGAATCGATTTCATGGGGCCTTTCGTTAGCTCATATGGTAATAAGTACATACACGTAGCTGTGCACTACGTGTCAAAATGGTGGAGGCTGCAGCGCTCCCTACAAGTGATGCAAAGGGGATAATTGGTTTTTTGAGAAAGAATATATTCATCCGATTTGGCATTCTAAGGGAAATAATCAGTGACGGAGGCACTCACTTCTGTAATCGACCCTTCGCAAAGTTGTTAGAAAAGTATGGTGTTCGCCACAAGGTTGCCATCCCCAAATCATCCACAAACGAGTGGGAAAGTGGAAGTGTCGAACAGAGAGATAAAGAGCATTTTGACAAAGACTACGAATGCTAAAAGAACGGATTGGGCGAGAAAGTTAGATGATGCACTCTGGGCCTATCATACCGATTTCAAAACTCCGATAGGCATGTTGCCATAAAAATTAGTTTTTGGGGAGGCGTGTCACATACCAATGGAGTTGGAGCATAGAGCTTTGTGGGAATTGATGCAGCTGAATCTCGTTATAGAACTTGCGGGTACAAGTAGAGTCATAGAATTGCACGAGCTTGCTGAATTTCGCTACCACGCTTTTGAGAGCACAAGACTATACAAGGAGAGAATGAAGATGATACATGACAAAAATATTCTTTAGCGGAGTTTTAAACCCAGAGATATGGTATTGATATACAATTCAAGATTGAGATTATTTACGGGAAAATTAAAGTCAAGATGGTCAGTACCATTTAGTGTGGTAGAGATTCACCCACCGGAGCCGTAGAGATTGCTGCAACAAAAGATTCTCGCACATTTAGAGTGATTGAGCACATATTAAAACATTATTTGGGCATGGATGACGCGAAAGTAGTGTCGGTGACTCATTTACTTGAGCCACCATGGTTGAACGAGACTTAAGTGCGATTACCTTCATCATGCTGCAACGTTAAATTAGGCAATTCATGGGAGGAAACCCATTGTAATGTTGTATTCATCGTGTCGTGGCATTAACTAATACACTCGTTGGGAGGCAACCCAATTCGTATTTGATTTTTAGTGTAGTTAGAATTTTTCTTTTCATTTTTAGGTACTAACAATTTTACAGGTGATTTTGGGCAATTCATGCAGGGCATTAAGCGTTGCATGAAGGAAACCATGCGGGAGAGCTCCCCTCGCGAGGGTGGAGGCGAGTTGTAGCTGGCGATAGGGCTCTCCTCGCGTGGGTTGAAGCCAGGAGCAGCGGGCGTTAAGCCTCGCGTATCGTAGGTTGAAGCCAGGTGCACTAGGCGCTAAGCCTCGCGCCGTAAGCCTCCAGGCTCGCGTTATAACTGGCCTCGCGAGGTGTTACGCGAGATAAAAGGCAAGCGTCGCCAGGTAAGGTCTTTTTGGTTTATTTAATTTTCTTTCCCTAATTCTCTTAACACCTCCCTTAAAAACCCTAACTTAAAATGCCCAAACCCCACTGCCCACAAAAATACACTCTCACACACTCACGCCAGTCAACACTGCCAAACCCCTTCCCTTCACAACCCCCATTGAAGACACGCAATATTTGGCACTTTAAAGGCAAAATCAAAGGAAAATCCTTCTTCTTAAAGAATCTAAGGTATGATTTTTATCTCCTTCCTTTGAAATTTTGAGTTGGAGGAAGGTATGAAATTAGACCAAAAATTTGGGGGTTTTCTTCATTGCAATAATGTGTTTTTGTGTCCTAACCCCATGAACCCCATAGGAATGGTGTTGCTATTGTATGAACACGTGGTATTATGGAACTCCCAAGTCGATTTGGGAGGGTGAGGCAATCCTTCACCCCTATAAGCACTCCCATGGCACTAGTGCATGCTAAGTGTTTGTTATAATGCCTCAAAGGCATTCTTTGTCCCCATTGGAGCCCGAGTCTCCGGGAATATAAGACTAGTGCTATGTAATCATACACCATTGTAAAATATTAAGTGTGGGGTCGCTCACCAGTATCCCGATGCTTCGAAATTGGAGGAAGCACCTAGGTGCCATTGCTTGATTCTCATGTTAAGAAAATTCGAGGTGAAGTCTGAGTAACCTCAGAAATTTGGCAAGATCATGTGTTTAATGTTGTAATGCAGTTGTAACTGATTAATGATTATTTTTGCAGGAATTTAATATGCCTCCAAGAAAAGACACCGGCAAAGTAAAGGCTACTTCCACTGCTCCACCTAAGGCGAAGGCCACCTCTGCACCTCCCCCAAAGAAGAGAAAAGAGGGAGAAGCTACGTCCAGTCAAGGTGAAGGAGCTCAAGTTGTGGCAGCTATAGTAGCCATGCTTTCACAACCGCAAGGCCAATGGGAGTTTGGCATCAAAAGCATACCCCTGCATACTAAGGATTGGTACAAGCGTTGTAGGCCAAAACATGTACATCCGGAAGCTGCTATCCATGAGCGCCGCCTGCCAGCAAAGTACTAGGCAAGGGCATCCATGATTTGTGGTTGAGCTATGTATTCAAGAACACAAGGAATATTACTCTAAATCTAGTTCGGGAATTCTATGCATGGTTTGATCCACAGAATACTGAACAGCTGGTGCCGATTCGTGGACGATTGATAAACTTTTCAGCCATGTCCATATGTAACTTTTTAGGTGCTCCAGATGTTCCTGTGGAGCCATTGGACTACTTTATTCGGTGACCTACATATAGAGAGCTAAGACACACGCTTTGTGGTGTCAATTCTACCACAGTGTGGGTCCAGGATAAGAAAACACATCGGCACATGAAGTTCCCCAAGAAGAAGATGAGGGCGGAGGCTCAAGTATGGCTTAAACTAATAAATGCAGGGATCCTACCGTGCAATCATGACACGCTCATTAGCCGTGAGAGGACTTGTGTGCTCAACTTCTTCATGACGGGTCAAAGGGTAAATGTGGGTCATCTAATCCATTACCAGATGTCTTTAGTAAGAACGAGTAATAAGGTCGATCAAATGCCATTTTCCAATTTTTTGACTCAGTTCTTAAGACACGAGGAGGTTGAGGAGGAGACAGAGTTTGACCATATCATTGACCAGACCCTACGACAAATGGACATCACTAGTGTCCGGGTGAAAGAATAGACTACCATGCCATCACTGACAGATGCCGAGCGCAATGCTCGTGATGATAGTTTTATGGCCCATTTCTATGGGATGATGGATTTGCATCTGAGGATAGGGGTCGGCTGGCCATGATTGAGGAGAGGACCTTATTGGATGAGTGGTTCCTACTCAATGCTCATGATCAGCAGTTGGTTGGGCTAGGTGATGGATACAGACTTCCGGATGATGAGGATATCAACTCACCTGAGCAGTCCGAGGCCGAGCCGGACTAGTCTGATGAGGAGGAGGAGGAAGCGCAGGATGAAGAGTGGGCAGCCTCTGAGGATGAGGGCGACGATGCTGCTTGACCAGTGAGTTTTCTTAAACCGTATTCATTTTTCTTGTTGTGTCAATTTGTGTTTATGCACTAAGGACATTGCATGAAATAAGTGTAGGATGGGGACTTGTAAATATTAATTTTGCAGTGTCGTCTTTGTTTTAATTATTAATTTAGTTAATTGTTTTAGTTATTTGTTGTTAGTTATTTGTTTTTAGTAAGAAAAAACAAACAAAAAACAATATATAGAAAAAAAAAATAGGAAAATTGGACTCTTCCCAACGATGGATCTCCTAGACAGTTTTCTTGAGGGAAGTAAGTCTAAAGAAAAAAAACCAAGAAGATTTTCTTGTAGGTAGTGTAGAAATTCCCCCTTGGTTTTCTTTGGGTCGCGGTTCTTTTCCAGGGGTTTTTAGTTTAACCGGCTGTAGTTAGTTTTAATTTTTAGGAGTAGGAACCACTGAGCTATGAATTTAATTGCAGCAATATCTCTTAGCTTTGTTATGTCTTAAGAATAGTTAGTACTTTGGTTGTGATGCGTAGGATCAGTTCTTGACTCTAGTATAAGTACCTTAAATCGTAGATTCTCAAATTTTCTTAACTGCTTTGAGTGGAGTGGAGTGATAAAAAACCAATCCCGAGTGAGTTATGTACCATGTATGTGTGAGGTTTTGTATGTATTTTGTGCATTGCATTTGATGTCTAGAACTTGCCCCGTGTGTGTGCAAAGCGAAATAGTAGTCTTTTCAGTCTGAGAAGTGATATAGACACTTGTTTGTTGAGCCAGATATATATAGTTTACCCACCTAAATGTTATGTATCGTAGTTAACTCCGTTGAGCCTGTAGTTCTATTTCATTGGTAACCACATCACAATTGTACCCCTTTGTTTAAATCGACCATATATTTGAACCTTGTCACCTCTCATGAGCACTTGTGATCAATAAAATCCACTTGACGAGAAAGAAAAAAAAAGAAGAGAGAAAAATGATAATAGTTGTATTGTATGAAAAATAATTCTTGATGGTGGTGGCTAGTAATATACTTGTGCTTAAAGAAGTATGGGGTGATATAAATTGAAGTGAAGGTGGAATTTTGGGTTTAACATAAGTATGGGCTATTGTATTAAAGTATATATATTAAAGTGCTTAAGGGATGTGTAGTCACTCATATCCAAATGTATCCTATCCCCGCATCCTACCTTACAGCCAATTAAAGTCCTACTTGGTCTTAGACTGAATGAGCTCGACTAGTAGAGTATTACACTACGGGCAAGCCTATGGTGCATCATTTGTGGCATAAGAATGTTATTTCTGAGAGCGAGTGAATTTTTCCTATCTTGAGTTCCTATGTTCTTAAAATTCATTGTGTGTGGAACTAAGCTCGTTGATTGGGTGAGGGCACGCGATTCACAAAAAGAAAGGTAATGCCATTGACCTCCATGTTAGAGTAAGTAAGTGAATTGTGAATAAGGTATGGTATTTGTGAGCCAAATCTTGAGGCGAGAATGTTACACATTTGTGCTTAGACTATTTTAAAAATTCTTGGTGTGATGAGTTAAGGGAATTGCTTTAAAAGGTTGTGTTTATAAGTGTAGTTTGATTGCTCGAGGACGAGAAATGTTTAAGTGTGGGGTATTGATGTGTGGCTATAATTCCATAGTTTAGTACATTGTTTACCTTGCATGTTATATGCTTTAATGATAAATAACACTGTGTTTGCACGTAATTGAGTCTATTTTATGTGTAGGTGAATTGGTTATGAAAGTAGAGCAAAAGGAATACTTAAAGTCTAAAGCATTCTCGAAAACAGTTGAAAAGAAGAAAGAAAGAAGTGAGTAGCCTACAAATGAGGAAGCTGGCGAAGCTAGGCCTAGAGCAGGCGTTGAAGCTGGCGACGCCAGCCTTTCAGCTCGTGTGGGAGCTGGCGAGGCGAGGTCCTCCTTGCATGGGAGCTGGCGATGCCAGGCCTGGGGCGAACTCAAGCTGGCGTTATACCTCGCAAGGCCAGGTCTGAGGCACGCACATTCCGAGCTTTGAAGGTTTATTTCGTCTCTGATTTGACTAGAACTCGGCCTACATGTTTAGGTATTTTCCTACACATATAAATAGACCTAAAACGCCATTTTTGAAGGAATTTTGCGACTGGAGTCAAGGATAGCTCGTGGAACAACCGTTGGGAGTTAGAATCATCGATTTCTGCATCCTTTTATCCTTACTTTGTAATTTAATTATGCAAAATACTTTGGATATTGTTACTATGAGTATGAGTAGCTAAATTCCTAGTCTAAGGTTTTGATGCAACCTATTGAAGGATGATTTTCTTGTTACGTTAATATAGATTTGCCTTAGTATTTTCTCTATTTGTTCAACTACATTATTATTGTGGTTGATTGAAGGGCCCTCAATCGACTGTGCCTATTTAGTGTGTATTACTTAGGAGAGAGTGCATATTTAGGTAGTTATTGAACAACATCACTCCTAACGTATATGAGAGATCAATACAGAGATTTTAAAGGTGGGATTAGGGATAACGAAACCTTGGTGCGATCCGAGTGAGCCGTAAATAATGCTAGCTAGCGTAATTCAGAAGAATATGCCTAGTAAATTGTGGTAGTTACTCGGGAGAGAATTACAACACGCAGAGCGCTCATGATCAGTAGAGAAGACTTAGGCAAATTTATATAAAACGTAGCGAAAAGAATTCCAACAATAGAGGAAATCATAAACCTAGATCATTCCAATTCTTGTCTATAACATATTCGTAGTTAGTTATTAATTATTGCATTTTCACATCATGATATTTAGTTAATAAACATCCAAATTGTTATTAAGTATTTCTGAAGATTGATTGCGTGAATTTGTGCGAGTCTAGTAGTTGTGCTCAATAGGTTAATTCCCTGTGGGATTCGACTCCGTACTTATTAGCCAGAATATATTTGCAACGATCGCTAATCCTTTTTATAAGGCATAGTTGGGCGTGATCAACTTTGCATGATGATGGTGGTAGAAGATGTGGAATTCTTACTACAAATGTGTCAGAGTCTTTCAACGAGTTGTTGAAGTCTACACGTGGATTGCCTGTAACTGCCATTGTGCGGACGTTATTCAAGTAGATGGCGGAGAGGTTTGTTGAAAGTTCTAGAGGTGTATCATCATTTATGGAAAGGGGTGTTGAATTTATCCCACAGCCAATGAAACGATTTGAGAAATATAGGAAGTGAGCGTAGTGGCATAGTTTTGTACAGTATTGCAGCGAGCAAAATACTTTGAAGTTCGCATTGGTCTGCATCACAACCGCATGAATAATACACACACGATCAATGAATCCAGAAGATTATGCTCCCGTAGAAAATGGTCAATCTATCACTTTCCATGATCACATGCCATGAAGTGCTTTTAACATACAGTTTTCACAGCAACAAGGTACGTTGATAAAGAATATAGTGTTATTGCATACGTAAACACCTATAGTGGAAAGTTTCAGCTAATGGGTGCTAAGTATTTTGGCCTCCAGAACCATTTAAAATGGTGTGTAACAAGGATTATGTGTGTCAACGCCAAGTGCAAAAAAAATGTGGATATGGAACAAAACGGATGTTGGTGATACTATTTGTGCGCGTAAATATGACATATGTTCACAAATAGTAAACGACCACCGTAAATGTCCTTCAGCTGGTTTGGGAACCGGTTGTAATTCAGCTCCAGGTGGTAGTCATCCAACGTGCCCAATTATCAGGGATAAACATAGTGTTTTATTATAATATTTTTGTTGTACTAAATTTCGGTAAATGTTCAGTTTGCAAAATTTCTGAAATAAAATTATATTTCCAACATGGTTAAATTTAATTGATATTTAACATTAAGGATTCAATACAACAATTTAAAACACACCCCAAGAAATAAATAACAATTTTCATTCTCCATTGTCGTCACTGTTTGGCACTATTTCATTGTCATTGTCTTCATATTCTTTGTCAACATCTTGTACGCATCCTTCCGAACCGAGGGCATCGTAATCTAAGCCCCGGTTGACACACGTGTCTCGTATTTCATCGCTATCAATAAGACCACTTATTTGATTTCTACAACAATATGGGACTCCTACGTCCAACGTCTGTAGTAGAAACTTAGGTAGTCCCTCCCACTCGACAACTGTTGGAAAAATAGGATAATTAATGTCTCTATGCAATTTTTCATTTTCTAATAAATCCCAATACTAATCCTCCATTCCTTGTAGGTAGTTAAGATCATCCACTGCATGATGAACGGCTCGTGCCTTTTCCATCTCTAAAATCTCCTTCATCAAATCTCGAATCACTTATGATTCATCTTTGTGTGTGTTTGTTTGGAAGGTTGCAGAAGTGCTTGCAGTACAACTAGACCATGCCAGTGGCATAGTACCTCATAATCACACCGTTTTGGGTAAAGGCGAACCCATTGTAATTTTTTGCCCCAAATTCGCATACCTTCAGGCTTTGTAAAATGCGCTTCGCCCTCAATAATATGCCCTGCAACTTTGATATCAGTGTGTATATTAATAGGCTTAGTTTCCAAGCGACGTAGAACACCATAACACTTGTCATCAACCAAATAAGTATAGCAACCTTGCATATTTTTTTCAAGGTAGGGATCAATTGTGTTATGATGTGTTCCATATAGATTTGTTGAACTACCTTCACCTTTTTGTCTCTTCTTAAACCACTTACTAAAAGTTAGTGGAATTTCTTAAAAGGATTTTGTAATAGTTCTTCAAATGATATTTGAATACTGATCTCTTGGTTCAACTTAAGAAGAACTAAACTGCACAAACTTGTATATTAAATGTAGCTCATCACCAATATGCGTTATATGTATTGTCATGTCAACCTGAAAAAGTTATCGACCTGGAGATGTTGTCGATCTGAAAAGTTGCACCCACTTGTACCCTAAAGAATCATTATCACGCGTAAAATAGCGCATCACCAATATGCATTATGTGTATTGTTATATCGACCTGAAAATGTTGTCACCTGAAAAAGTTGCCGACCTGGAAAAGTTGTCGATCTGAAAAGATGCACCCACTTGTACCCTAAAGAATCATTATCACACGAAACAGAGAGCGTCACCAATATGTGTTATGTGTATTTTCATGTCGACCTGAATAAACAGTCCATATGAAAATTTGCACCCACTTGTACCCTAAAGAATCATCATCACGCGTAAAATAGCGCATCACCAATATGCGTTATGTGTATTGTTATATCGACCTGAAAATGTTGTCACCTGAAAAAGTTGCCGACCTGGAAAATTTGTCGATCTGAAAAGATGCACCCACTTATACCCTAAAGAATCATTATCACACGAAACAGAGCGCGTCACCAATATGTGTTATGTGTATTGTCATGTCGACCTGAATAAACAGTCCATATGAAAATTTGCACCCACTTGTACCCTAAAGAATGATTATCACGCGTAACATAGCGCATCATCAATATGTGTTATGTATATTGTCATGTCGACCTGAAAAAGGTGTCGACCTGAAAAAGTTGTCACCTGAAAAACCTGCCGACCAGGAAAAGCTGTCGATCTGAAAAAATGCACCCACTTGTACTCTAAAGAATCATTACCACGCAAAACATAGCACGTCACCAATATGTGTTATGTGTATTGTCATATCGACCTGAAAAAGTTGTCCATCTGAAAAGCTGCACCCACTTGTACCCTAAAGAATCATTATCACCTGATGCATAACACGTCACCAATATACATTATGTATCCTAAAATCATTTTTAGCTACCTATAAAAACCTCGCGCATTTTAGTTATTATTTGTGTTGTAAGGAAACGAATAGAACAACTTTTCATAAATTTTTCATTTTCGAACATTACGAAATGTCTGGACGCAATGACGTACCAAGGTACTACTGTGGAAAACGTGCGATTCTGAAGCCATGTTGGTCAAACTGCAGTCTGGGGTGTAGATGTTGGATGTGTAAACAAGTTGTAAGTTATTATTTTTGGAAAAAATTGTTTGTTAATACTTTTTATATAACATGTTAATTAATAGTCTTGTGTTATCATCCCCATTGGTAGGACGAAAATCAATGTTGTTTTGAAGAAAGGTATGATGAACCTATTAACCAGGAATACCGCAAATCATGTTTGCTAAACATTTGGAATCTGACCGGTGAATACGAATTCCAGATCTTGAAACTACTAGAACAACTTGCAGCAGTAAAGGAACCAAAAGAAGAAAAAAATGGTTGGAAAAGAAATTTAAGTGGTTTAAGCATAGAGTAATGGGCGATAGTGATTAAACAAACACATTGACGCGTTTATTGTAGTATTTTATTTTTATGTTGTACGTGTCATGTATTATCTTTAATTGGCAACAAATTTAAATTTATGTTAATATGTATTTTTTTATGTTCTATTGTTAAACTAATAAATAACTTGAAAAATAAAAAAAAACATGTGCAAATTATGTAAAACATAAATAATCCTGCTATTATATAATTAGTGTCATATATACAACTAAGAATACGTATCAATGGGTCCCACAACATGTATGCTTTAAAGCATTGGCTGGCCTGAGGCGCATCCCATCCCGTCCGGCTACGCTATCAGGATCATCCTCATCACGTTGCCTCTTTATCGGAGGATGCGCTGCATCATGACCGTCAGTAAGGCTGGCAAGCTCGGTAGAAGCGGTCGTAAGGCTAGCAGTAACCTATAGAATAATAATATATTTTAGTAGATGAAATATAAAATATTAACGTTCATGTTAGCAAAAATTTTTAATAGCATACCATGGTCTCAACGGGCTACTGAATAAGATCATCTGTCTCCGGCAAGTTAGTATCACACAATGTGGCCTCCGTGACGGGCAATAACAAAATCTTTAAGAAAATATAAACACTTTAGATATTACTGACTAATCCATAAGGTAAAAACACATTGAAATAATAGTAATACAAACAAACATGTGCCTGAGTAACAACACAATGCTCTGCCGGAACATCGAGGTGCACAAGAGTAGTTGAAGTATGTGAAAGATCCTCAGCACCCCTCGATGATGATAACTCATTCGTCTTCCACTATGTACCTCTCATATCGGACGACCAGTAGTAACCGTCGATGGCTCTGGGCGATCAGAAATATACTGATCCCACTCCTGTTGTGTAATGGTCGTGCCCCCGATCAACAATGGAGTTGACGGGGTCACCTGCAAAGTCCCTGGTGACATTTGAAGGCTGAATGCCGGCATATCATGAGGAGAATCATGTGGCTCGGGGTGTTCACCCGGCTGATCATCTCTAATATCCTCCACAGGTGCCTCAACGCCCCTTGCTGGGGACCTCATCCTCGCCAACCACCACGACCACGTGGGCCACCCCTACCTCTCTGGCCACGTCTGCAACATCTACCACGTTTAGGATCCACTGGTGGCCCATGATGGTACTCCTCGGGCAGCACATAAGCAACCTCGTATCCTAAGAACCCATCCTCTTGGGCACATCTCAATGTGTCAGCAGCAAGATCAGTAACCCGACGGCAAACACATGCAAAGTAGCTTCTCTCTTGCCTGTATGCTATAGCATCTCCTTTCCCAACTGGTAGAACTAGTGTAAGCCAATAGCCTTAAAAATATATTTTTTAATTATGGAAGGATAATGTAACATTATAAGTAAGTATAAAAAATAATATACAAGTGCCTCATGCCTCCCGGCGTAATGTACCGATCACTAGCTCGATGAACGGGATTCCCGATGAGAAGTTGGGTAACGCTGCGATACCAACCCATGTACTCATGATCGCCCTCCATATGATCAGGTGGAGGGTATGGCGGAATCAAGCCATACCTTTGGTCCCAAACCTCAATCTGGGCCTCTAGTCAGTCCAAGTATGTCTGGTCAACCTTGCAATGATCATTCCATTGTAATGTGTCTTTTGCCAAGTGGGCGGAATAGTTACAAGTTGCATGTGACTAAACTGGCGAAGGACTCACTCGGTGGAATGATGCTCGACTATATTGAGACATATCAGTTGGAAGGAAGAGCTCCACATAGCTCGACCGCGAAAATAATAAGATGGCAATCCAACTAAGAGTGCGTAGTTGTATGGCCTTCGTACGAACTATTTATTAAACACAATAATCGTGAGTAAACGCAATGCATATCAAGTCAGTCCAATTAAACTTAAGTATATATGTACTTGTGCTCCTTCAAGTAAATCCAACAAATCCTTGTAATAAGGGAGATGATGTCGAGCCTCGATCTGGCGGGTGTAGCCTCGCCTATCAATCCACCTCCAAGCTAAAGGGAGAAACGGTGGAGGTTGTGCATCCGGAACTATCGGTGGCAGAGGTGGCTGGAACTACAAGAACCTCTCCCAGGCCCAAACCTAATATAGATTGTGGACGTAAAATTTAAGCCTTTTTTACTACGTATGTTATAATCATGAAATGAACTATGTTTACACCTGCAGCCGCGGTAAAAATCTGACAACGTCTCTCTGGGTGCCCATGCGTGCCCAGCACAACAGCCTATAAAGGTAATCTAAAACAGTTGCACCCCAGCTATAATCAGATAAATCATCTAGCCGCTCCAGATGATGTAGAAATCGCAAGCTGACTAGGTTTCCCAAAGTGTACGGGAACAATATACCACCAAACATCATCAGCAACAATAGTCTCGTATGCTGGTCGATATCCTCTGGTGGTGAATCATCAGTAATCCCCATGTCCATCGCCACCAGATGCTGCCAAACGCGCATCAGCTGCAATCAACTGGCCCCACTCAATGCAATCCGCTCCGCTGGCTGGAATCGGTGAGCCGCTGCAATATATGAAGGCAATCCACTCCCGTATAGTCTCTAAGAGCATGTGGGTAAGCTACAGGTATACCATCAACTGTGAACAACTAATTTTTGACCACACTCAAATTTTATACTATTTTAGTGTAAATATTCCTTTTTGGCCTAATATTAATGTTTTAAGCTTTTATCTTACACTTAGTAGATTTTATTTAATTAAAATAAATAAATAAATAATAATAATACTCACATTCTTAAAGTGTGAATATATATATGGAGTATCTTTTAATTAGAATTTTAATAAGTAAACTATTATATATATTTTT
>ML415569.1:0-29897 GCA_005239525.1 Nicotiana knightiana | reverse complement strand
ACTCCAACTCCAACTCCAACTCCAACTCTAACTCCTCCATTCATCACCCATATCTTATATATATGTGTTGGGTATGTACAAGAAAGAGGGAGGAAGAAAACAAAAAGAAAGAAGAGGAAGTAAGAAAAGAAAGAAAAAAGAAAAAAAGTAAGAAAAGAAAAGAAAGGGAGAGACGGCAGAAAGAAAAAAACGAGGAGAGGAAGAAGAAAAGTAAAAGAAAAAAAAAAGAAAAGAGAGAGAAAGAACGGCAGAAAAAAAAAAGAAAAACAGAAAAGAAAAAAAAAATTTTGAAAGCAAAAGAAAAGAAAAGAAGAGAACGAGTTCGTGGATTTCGTTCGTGGTTTCGAGTTCGTGGTTCTAGAAGTTTTATAATTAGTAGATTAAGTCGCTTACTGAGTGAGATTTTCGCAAAAAGGTAACACTCAATCTCCTTGGTTAATTTAAAGTCATGTATAACCGATTGTATGATGTTTGTTTATTTAAATTCGATTATTCTTTCGCTTTCTTTTGTATTTTTAAATAGCGTCGATTTCTTCTTGTTATTTATATATGTATATATATGTCTGCGAATTTAAAGAATCATACTAATCTAAATTTTGTTCATAACTTTTAATTTTTAGTTCTAATCCATTCTTTTGCCATAATCCACGTGAAATTTTAGACTATAGATAGTTCATAAAATTGTTTAAAGGTTTTATCAACAAATTTTTTATTTTTATTTTGTGATTGTTTGCCATATTTCTTCATTTTAAGTGTTGTCCATGTTTAAATATTTATATCATTCTATTTTCTTGCTCAAATACATTTAAGACTATTAATTTTTAGTTTAATTAAATAAGAATGTGCGGGATGATTCAAAAGTCAGTTGAATACTATGATTCCAATTTTTATTTTTAGGTTTCACGTGCATATTTACTAATTTGAGTGTTATACAAGAATGATTATTTTCCTTTGTACTGTTTGTCTAAGAATTTCATTTAAGTAGGTTTTATTAAACCTTCTTTTATTTTAGTCATAAATTCGTTAAATAATGTCATTTTAATCTTTTCAATATTTTGATAACAACAAAACAAGAAGAGTGGTAAATGTTTTTTAGGCAGCAAGATGAATAACGAACTAATTGAGGACTCGTTGCAATAAGTAAATTATTACTAAAATATACAAATATATATATCGAATATGAAAGAGACAAAATAAATGGAATACTTTAAATACGTTAGAAAATTTTAGACGTACTTTAAATATTAGCCCATGTGTTCATACCCGAACCTTGGGTTGATATGCTTAAATAATAAAAGGATCATGTGCGCATTCCGCGTCTCGATGCCTTTAGATTTAAAAGTAATTATGTTATAACCATGTGTATATTCCGTACCTTGGTTTAATATTTAATTTCAAAGAAGTACCTTGTGTGCGTTCCGCATCTTGGTAAACACAACTAATAAAAATATAATAATTAATTAAGCGGTAATAAATAAGCCATGATCAATAAAATACAAGAATAGCTAAAAATTGATTTAAGCCTTACATGAGTCAATAAAGCGACCGTGCTAGAACCGCGGGACTCGAGGGGTGCCTTACACCTTCCCCTCGGTCAACAGAATTCCTTACTCAGTCTTCTGTTTTCGTAGACCATAAATTAAGAGTCAAACCATCCTTTGTTAAGGGATTCAAGATAAAAGGTGGCTTGGAACACCAAAACTCAATTCCAAGTGGCGACTCTAAATAATAAATAATCCCTTTTCAAAACGTCACTTCGATTGGAAAAACTCTTCTAACTCAACCTCGTAATAGGGTTTTGAGGGACATAAAAGAGGTGTGACATCAACAGGTAGCTCGAAAACAACCTCCACATCCTAAGCGTGATGGTGGCCTCGTCGATGGGTAAATGAAACGTGTGCGTCTCCGGTCGCCACCGCTCTATCATAGCCGTGATCAACGCTCAGTCGAACTGCAACCGGTCGATCTCTATGATCCTGTATAAACCTGTGCCCTGAAGGCGTCTAACTATACGGGGATGCAGCGGGTGGTCCCTGCAGCTCCGAAGGCGTCTAACCCCAGCCCAGATGTGTGAAGACCAATGGTTGCCCTATAGCAACAGTAGCTCTCGAGGTGCCAGTTCAGGATGCACATGGGGAACCTCCATGACGATGTCTGAAAATTGAACATTAGTAATAAAAGTATTTTTCTTTTTAATTTTTTAAGATCTTTAAATATATTTCAATATCTTTTATATTAATATTTGATCGATATTTTTTCTATATCATTATTTAGGTTGATACATTTTCTATATTATTATTTATATGTTAGTTTCTTACATTATTTTATATGTTTGTTTCTTACTCAACTATTTTGGGTATAATAGAATTAAATAATTAATTTTCATAACTATACTTGATATAATTAATAAGTATTCATATAAAAATACTTAGTTTGACAAATTTTCTATATTGTTGTTTTTTATGTTATATTTTTACATTTATTGACTAAAATTCGAGAGGGTTTGTGTTTGAACTATCATCTTTTTCAGATATTTTTGAGGTTAATAGAAAATTAAATAATTAATTTCAGCAACTAAAAAGATAATTAAGTATATATATATATGTTAGTTTCCAACATTTTTCTACTAAAATTCTGCATGGTTTTGTTTGAACTGCCATCTTTTTAAGTTATTTTTGAATTATAACAGAATTATATATTAAAATTTCATAAGTATTCAAGATATATTCAATAATTAATCATAATAAAAATACTACAAACTTAATAGTAAATAATATTGAATTTACTTCATTCGTAACAATTTATTTGTTAACGGTCATATTTTGCCTAAATTTTCTGGCAACTGATTATTTTATGATTCCTATCTAATATTTGATGATTATCTACTAATATATTAAATCCATAATTGAGTACTCTATCCGAGTTTGTTAAGGAGAGCACGTAATTTTTATTCTACATCAGAATCTTAAATAGCACTAAAGTAACAGTACTTTGAATGGCCATATACAAAGTCAACTACCATAAACTAAAATTTATTATCAGTTTTACTACGCTAAAGGGCACTACATAACAATTAAGGGCACAACATAACATTAAAGGGCACACTAAACAGCAATAAAGTCAAATATTAATATACGTACAACGAAATTACATATAATAATAATTATTCATAAAATAATAATATATCTTTTTTACTAATTTTTAGCACATAAATAAACTAATCCGGATAAAAAGTTAAAAAATTATTAAATCACAAAACGATGGCAAAAAATAGACCACAATAAAAAATAACTAATAAGTATTTTATATACATGAGTTTTACCAAAAAGTAAGTCGGAATACCTCGATTTAAAGTTTTTTGAAATGTGAAAAATTGATGATTTGAGAGCCGAAACGAGCAATAGACAAGATCTACTTGGATCCGATGTTAGCTTGCTAAAATACAGAGAAGACACATTTTTTGGGGACGAGTGGCTCCAATGGAGTTGTTTGGTTAAAAAATTAGGGGGGAGGGGGGGGGGGGGGGGGGGGGGGGGGAACGCTTTATTGTTTTTCTGCTTCTGTCTGGTCGGGGAAGGAGATGGACCCGTTTTTTTATATAGGTATAACGCAATTTAAAGTTCAAATTTAGCGGATGTGTTGACCGCACTATATTTTAACGGACAAATATACCGTTAAGATATAGCACAATAAATAACCGCGTTATATAAAATGAACTCGTATATTTTTTTCACCTATTTTTCTGGGGACGCTTTATTGTTTTTCTGCTTCTGTCTGGTTGGGGAAGGAGATGTACCCATTTTTTTATATAGGTATAACGTAATTTAAAGTTTAAATTTAGCGGATGTATTGACTGCACTATATTTTAACTGACAAATATACCGTTAAGATATAACACAGTAAATAACCACATTAAAATATAAAATGAACTCGTATATTTTTTTCACCTGTTTTTATGCTTAGACTCCAAAAAGACAACATTTTAGTTCTGTACTCGTGTCAAAGACAATATGATGACGTATGACAATTACCAACTAAAGGGAACAAGGAAGAATTGTAGAAACCTAACCAGAATCTTTGTCATAGCATGTATATTTTATATAAATATAAATAAGAGGAGAAAAAAAAGAAATTTTTGAATATCCTATTGGCCAAAACTGGCAAGAGTTGTTGATGACTATTTGAATATATAATGTGAATTCTTTTGAAATAAAATAGAGTATCAGATGTTGTTTTCTGTTTAACCATTTCAAAGTCCAACCTCCGTAGCGTCGCGTTCTATACAAAGTGTCTGTCTTTATCCATGTTCTACCAACCAGTCTAATTTTGAAATTTAAAAATAGGTACTCAACGACACATTGTAACTTTAACTCAAATTCTATAATTGTCTTACGAAACAAATTATGCCAAATTTCCATCTCTTAACATAGTGAATCAATGTGCCTTGTTTTAGCGCCAATATCATTACCAAGGGCGCATTCACGTGAGTTCAAGAGGGATCACATGAATCCGCTTCAATGAAAATATTTCCAAATTTATAAAATTTTCAATTCTTCTAAAATTCCTAGTTTCTACCCTTAAAAAATAAGATTTAGGATTAGAAATCTAATAAGTGTTGATGAAAATTGGAAGAGATGAGTTTAAGAACACAAACCTATGATTTGGTGTTGAATTCCCACTTTCAAAATCGCCTAAGATTGAGTTCTAGTGAGGAAGATATGAAATTTTGAACAATTCCCGTCTTGAAGTCTGTTTTTAAAACACTGAACAGGTCTTCATCGCATTCGCGAGAAGCCTGTCGCGATCGCGAAGCATTGGCCCTATTGGCATACGCGTTGACGAAGGCATATTCCCCCCAAGCCTCCACGTTCACGATCCAAGTGCCACGTTCGCGTAGAGTGTTACTGACTCCTTCCCCAAGTCCTTTATTCTTCTTATTCGCGATAGACAAGTCGTGTTCGCGAAGGGTAAAACCGCTGTTGCTCCGCGTTCGCGACCTAGTCTGCGCGTTCACGTGGAGTAAAACCACCCCTGCCCAATTTCCCCTTCGCGATCGCGTGAGAGGATCGCGAAGCACAAAATACCTGCACACCAGAAAAAACTGAATCACCAGAAATTCTAAGTACCAAACATCCTATAGCCTATCCGAAACTCACCCAACCCCTCAGGACTCCAAACCAAACATGCACACAAGACTAAAAACATCATACGGACTCGTTGTGCGGTCAAATCGTCAAAATAACACCTAAAAACATGGATTTAGCACCAAAATAAATGAAATTCTCAAGAACACCTTAGAATTACTATTTTCTCACCGAAGGTCCGAATCACATCAAATCAGCTCGGATTCTTACCAAATTTCACAAACAAGGTACAAATATCATAATGGACCTGTATCAGGCTCCGGAATCAAAATACAGGCCTGATAGCAACAAGGTTGAACATTAAGTAAATTCTTTAACATCATTGATTTCTGTAATTCAATATTAGTCAAAAATTCATATCTCGAGTTAGGGACCTCGAAATTCGATTCCGGGCATATACTCAGGTCCTATATTTTACTAAGGACCCACCGGGACTGTCAAAACACGGGTCCGAGTCCGTTTACTCAAAACATTGACCGAAGTCAACTAAAAATCTTTTTTAAGGCCAAAAACATTGTTTCTTCAATTTTTCCACGTAAGAACTTCCCGGAATTTCGTCCGGAGTCCGCACGCAAATCGAGAAAGGTAAAAGTAAGATTTTTAAGGCTAGCGAGCGCAGAATAGAGTCCTACAATACGAGATGATCCTTTGGGTCATCACAATTGAAGCACATTTTTTTAAAACATTGAAAATAAATGTATTTGGAATAAATAAGTGTTCCGAAAGTATTTAAAATAAAACATTTTTCAAAAATTTGTAAAAAGAAAAAAAGGAAAATCAAATATCAGTTTCAAACAGAATGATTTATACTTTTTAAAAGAGACTTGGTAATAAGAAAAGTTTAAATCAGATAGGTAGAAATTAGAAAAAAGTCAAGGTGCTAAGCTGTCACAGTGTACGGATCTGTTTCACCTAACCAATACTTCAACCTTGGACAAGTTAGTCGTGAATAATATTTTAATATATAATTTATTCTCTTACACTTAAAAAGGAATTTTGATTGGTGGCCCATTGATCTTTGACAATTTTCCTACACTTCCTTGTCTTTTATACGTATCTTATATTACAGATTTAAGTACTCATGTATATGTTTTTAGTTATACTACTAACTTAACCACAAAAATTAGCTCTACTATTATTCGGCTTCAGCATTTTTATTCATAAAATCAGCTCCAATATTTTAAAATTCTGCTAATTAAGCCTCGTGGCCTCTAAATTAATAACTCGAAACTAAACAAAACATCTAACAATAGTGTGAAAATATCAGCAATTAGCTACGTTAATTATCATACCCTTTGAACATAATGTACTCCTTATTTAGAGTAAGTTAATTATGATATATTATTATGGAGTTTATTTAAATTAATCATCTAAAAACTAAAAGACGTTGAAATAACAAAAGTAGAAAGCTTCTTGCCAAAGAACAAGTCAAACTATATAGAAGACAAAAGCTAGAAATAACGCGGATATTATATTGGCAGCCAATAGTGACCCACTAGCCTCAAAATTACGTGTTTACTTTTGCCTATAAATATTTCACTGCCACATTCCATTTTCTATCATCTTCACAGCTTCCAATCACAAAGCTAATTTATAAGTTTCTATTCTTAGTTTCTTAACAATATAATATTTTGAAAATGATTAGTATTTCAAACAACTCTGTTGCAGCCATTGCTGCTATGTTGTGTCTTCTCTTTATATTCTCCAGCATGCAATGCCATGCACAACTTTCTTCCACATTCTATGATCGCACTTGCCCTAATGCTCTCAACACTATCCGAACAAGCGTTAGACAAGCAGTGTCACGTGAACGTCGTATGGCTGCATCTCTCATTCGCCTTCATTTTCATGATTGCTTTGTTCAGGTTGGTTAAATGCACATTAATTAGTATCTCTATTTACTTCAACTTGAAATTATAAACTTGATTACAAATGTACTAGCTAATTAACTTGTGATTTTAACTATATATATAGGGTTGTGATGCTTCTATCTTACTTGATGAAACCCCTACTATTGTTAGTGAGAAGACTGCATTGCCAAATCTTGGATCAGCTAGAGGCTATGGTATTATAGAAGATGCCAAAAGAGAGCTTGAAAAAACATGTCCAGGAATTGTATCATGTGCAGATATACTTGCCGTTGCCGCTAGAGATGCATCAACTCTCGTAAGTATTCGTAGTTTGATTTTTTGGATGTTATAGTGAATGGTCCTTATATATGGATGTTGTTATGAAAAAGTCTGACGGTATATCAATTAGGTTGGAGGTCCAACATGGGCAGTGAAACTCGGAAGAAGAGATTCAACAACTGCAAGTCATACAATTGCTGAAACAGATCTCCCTGGTCCATTTGATCCTCTTAATAGGCTTATTTCTAGCTTTGCAAGCAAAGGCCTTAGCACAAGGGATATGGTTGCTTTATCAGGTAAAAACTAATCAAGTTATTATATATTAAACATATATATATATAGAATTAATTAAGAAGAAGTTCTAATGATTTAAACTTTGTAATTATAGGAGCACATTCAATTGGCCAAGCACAATGTTTCCTTTTCCGCGATAGGATTTATGGCAATGGAACAGATATTGATGCTGGATTTGCTAGCACAAGAAGACGTCAATGTCCTAAAGAAGACCAAAATGGAAACCTAGCTCCACTTGATTTGGTTACACCTAATCAATTGGATAACAATTATTTCAAGAACTTGAGGCAAAGAAAAGGTCTTCTTCAATCAGATCAAGTCCTTCTTAGTGGTGGATCTACTGATGATATTGTTTCTGAATATAGTAACAGTCCTCGCGCATTTGCCTCTGATTTTGCTGCTGCTATGATTAGAATGGGAGATATTAGTCCCCTAACTGGTCAAAATGGTATCATAAGAACTGTCTGCGGCTCTCTAAATTGAAGCCGTATTTTTGTTGCCAAGTATATTTTTGTATTCATTTGATTCCTTAATATATTCTCTATGTAATGTTTCAAGAATGAAATAAATTGTTTGTTATGCTTTAAGGAAATTAAAAGTTCCAACCCAATGTTTCACATGTAATTAGAATATAGCTTCAATATTGAAACCAAAAATGACCTCCCTATCTCCTAGAATAATATAATGAAAGAGAAAAACATTACTTTGTCATAATATTAAACAATTAATGATTGAGGAGTAACTAAACTTCATGGCATCTGAGCGTTCAAATACATCTTTTTCATTTTTGTAATTTTGTTTGACTCGGTATTTCAATAAAACTATGCAGGGCTAATAGAAAATCGAGGATGCATAATATATAATAATATATTTGTATAATTAGTACTTTCTGGAACCTGGTCGACCCGAACCCGCTGCTCTGGGGTACGGGCGGCAGGAGTCTGTGCTCCTCCCCCAGCCTGAGATGTGGTAGGAGTAAGTGGAATCAATCCAGCCTGAGCCAAGGTAATGAACATGCTCAGAAACTGGGCTAGAGGCTCCTGGAGGACGGGTGCAACAATAGGTACCTCCGGTGTCTTTCTTCCAACTGGAGCTACTGGGGTCTCTTGCTACAACTCCTCTGTAGCAGATCGTGCGGGTGCTCTGGCTGCACCACTTGCACGTCCTCGGCCTCTACCCCGGCCCCGGCCTCTCGCGGCTCTAGCAGGGGGCGCGGGTGACTGGTCATCAGATCCACCTGCAAAAGAGTAGCATGAGTATACCACAACAGTAGCCAGTAAGTGTCAAGCCTAACCTCGGTAGAGCAATGACGAGGTCAAGTCCGGTCCCTACTGGGATATAACAATAAAAATAGAGGATATAATAAAATGAAGAAAGACAAAGCATTTTAACAGAAAGAATTCACAGAGAAATAACAACACAACACAATGAGATAAACAACAAGGGCGCTCCCCAGATACTGTCTCGTAATCCCAAAAGTAAATACTCAACAGGGGATCTCCCGAGATACCGTCTCGTAGTCCCAAAAGTAAATATGCAATGAGATCTCCCGAGGTACCGCCTTATAGTCTCAAATTAAATGTGCAGGGGGATCACCGATACCACCTCGTAGTCCCAAAGGTAAACACACAACTCAAATCGGTGGAAAAAGCAATTAACAACAAGAATTCTACATCTAAGGTTGATACAAACCAAGTAAATACAGGAATTCAACTAAACATGCTGCACATATTTCAAATAAGAATTTAAGACACGTAGACATGCAAAATTAGACTAAACATGATAACTACACATGCTGGTATAACTCAATTAAAGTGTAATAGGCTACTACTCAGTGAAAAACCGAATTTTTACAATAATTAGCCCGTGTACGCACGCACTCGTCACCTCACACACACGGCAACCACATATCGCAATAGTACCAAATCCTAAGGGGATTTCCCCCGTATACGGTTAGGCAAGCCACTTACCTCGAACCAAGCTCAATCAATCAATAAGAATACCTTTCCTCGATTATCCGACTCTGAATGACCCAAATCTAGATAAAAACAATTACATACCATACATACAACTAAAATAGACTAATCTAGTTAATGAAATCAAGACTTTAACAAGAATTTTGAAAATCGCCCCAAAATGTCGACCCGGGCCCACGTCTCATAATCGGGTAAAAGTCATGAAATACGAACACTCATTCACCCACGAGTTCAGTCGTGCCAAAATTACTCAAATCTGACGTCAAAATCTCAATCAAAATGCAAAAATTTGGTTGAAGAACATTTTTCCAATTTTCTCAACCCAAATCCGAAATTAAAGGGTGTAATTAACGATAGATAAGTGGAATATAACCAAAAATAAGTGAAGAATCATTACCCAATCGATGTCTCTGAAAATCCCTCAAACCTTCATCCAAATCTGAGCTCTCTATCTCAAGTTTTAATAAAAATGGGTAAACCCTCGTTTTTGAAATGTTATAGTCTGCCCAGGTGAAAGTTTCTTCACGGACGCGGCCCCACTCTTGTGTTCGTGTTGAATAAATAATTATTGACAAGAATTTCTCCTCCGCGAACGCGAGTGACCTCTCGCGAACGTGTAGCTTCCAATGACTGCTTCTTCAAGAACGCGTAGAACAAATGCCTTGGGTTCCCAGCTGCCCTACTTCCCATAGGCGAACGCAGTATCCTTCATGCGTTCGCGGTGCACCCCTGAACATAACTTCGCGAACGCGACCTACACTTTATGAATGCGAAGCAGAATTCCTCTCCTGCCACCAGCTCCTCTTCGCGAATGCGGAACTTCCCACGCGAACGCAAAGAAGGAAACCAGCAACTAGATACCAGATTTTTGAGCAACCCCTACAGGTCCAAAACTGGTCTATTAACCATCCGAAATCCACTCAAATCCCCCGGGACCTCAACCAAACATACAAACAAGTCCTAAAACATCATACAAATTTAGTTTAGCCTTCAAATCACATCAAACAACAACAAAAACACGAATCATACTCCAATTCAAACTTAATGAACTTTGAAACTTCTACAACCAATGCCGAAACAATCAAATCACGTCCGATTGACCTTAAACTTTGCGCACAAGTCATATTCGACATTACTGACCTACTCAAACTTCCGAAATCGAAATCCGACCCCGATATCAAAAAGTCCATTTCTGCTCAAATTTCTCAAAAATTTAACTTCCACCATTTCAAGTCTAATTCAGCTACAAACTTCCAATTCAAAATCCGGACACGCTCCTAAGTCCAAAATCATCCAACAGAGCTAAAAAAACCAGCGAAACTCAATTCCAAAGTCGTCTTCACACAATTCCAACTACGGTCAAATCTTAGAACTCAAGCTTCCGTTTTAGGGACTAAGTATCCCATATCACTTTGAAACCACAAACAAAACCTCCCGGAAAGTCACATAAGCAGAAAAAGATACGAGGGAAGTAGTAAATAGGGAATGGGCTAATACTCTCAAACGACCGGTCGGGTCGTTACATTATCACAAATAAAATTAAAGTATAGGAAAATATAAATTCAATCCAAACTAGTGTCTTGAGTGAGGAAAGAATGATGAAATCCTTGTGCTCGTGTTCTTCCAACTCCTCTGTAGCCTCCTTAGGTTGAATATGTGTCAAAAGTTTAGAAAATTATATTTTTCCATGCACTATACCTAGTAGGGTCGGGCCTAGACGAAACCACCTTCTCATAGCCAAAATAGGATATTTACTATGTAAAAAATACATAGGCGCGCCGCATGGGGTGAAGCGCCATGCGGGGAATTAATGCGGAAATCCAGAGAGCTCAACTTCTGTCCCTCGCACTATACGTCGCACAGTACGTTGCATCAGTGCAAATTTCTTAGAGTACGAATTAAATCTTGCTTTTTGATGTCCAGACTTGTCCCTCGACCCCCGAACACAATCCCGACTTAATCCCTTGGGCTTACTCAAACTTCAAAGCTCCAAATAGCTCGAATTAGCTCCACAACATCTACATAGCTCAGAATCACTCCTACAAGGCATAAAACATAAAATTAGTGCAAAACACTATCAATTAAAGCTCAAAACGATTGAGGTGCAGTGAATTAGAGGCAAAAAGCGAATCAAATACGGGATTATAGCCTACCATCACCATCTCATAAAAGATAATTATGAGAAATGGTGTCTACGCATGAAAGCCATTCTTGGCTCCCATGATGTGTGAGAAATCGTAGACAGGGGGTATGCAAAACCCAAAAATGAGGAAGGTCTACCTCACAATGAAAAAGATGTCATGGCAAAGACAAGTAAGAAGGATTATCAAGCTCTCATGCTCATCCACCAATTTTTGGATGATGTCATGTTTGAGAAGGTGACAGAGGCTACCACCTCAAAGGAAGCTTGGGAGATTTTACAAAATTCTCTCCAAGGAGTTGATAAGGTGAGGAAGGTAAAACTTCAAAGTCTAAGGGCTGATTTTGAAGTTTTAAAAATGAACGAATTCATATGCATTTCAGATTATTGTTCAAAAGTGAAGGTTGTTGTGAATCAATTAAGAAGAAACGGGGAGAACATAGAAGATGTCTGTGTGGTAGAAAAGATCCTTATCAGTTTAACACCTAAATTTGATTTTTTGGTGTGTTCTATTGAGGAGTCTAAATATTTAGACCTCTATGACAGTGGAGCATATGGAGGGTTCTTTACAAGACCATGAAGAAAAGATCAAGAGCATACAAGAAGTGTTGTTGGAGCAACTTCTTAAAACTCAGTCATCCTTTAAGGATTATGAAGATGAAATGACCTATCGATGGAATGGACGAGGACGAGAGGCCGCGACAATCATGGAAAAGGAAGAAGTAGTGGTCACAACTTCAACAATGAATTTAAAATCCACTAAACATTCAGAGGTCGTGATCGCGGACAAAGAGGTCAAGAAAATAATGGGCAACGGTATGACAAATCAAACATTGAGTGTTATAATTATCATAAATTTGGCCATTACTCTTGGGAATGTCAGAGCAGTGTCGAAGAGAAATCTAACCTTGTTGAGACAAGAAAGAAGAAGATGAGTCGACATTGTTGTTGGCACTCAAAAAAGAAGACATGGATGATTGTAGCTCGTGGTATTTGGATAATGGAACAAGCAATTATATGTGTGGATGCAAAGCATGGGGATAAATAAGTCGGTGAGAGGTAATGTTTCCTTTGGAGATACCTCAAAGATTTAAATCGAAGGGATACGTACGATTCTGATCTCTTGTAAAAATGGTGGCCACAAGCTAATTTAAGATGTTTATTATGTTCCAAAACTAAAAAGTAATATTTTGAGTTTGGGACAACTTCTTGAAAAGAGATATGATATTCACATGAAAAATATTCATCTTTGGCTTAGAAATTTAAGTGGAATTCTAATTGCTAAAGTGCATATGGCAAATAAAGATTATTTTCTCCGAATCTTAAGACAATTGATACAAAGTGTTTGAAGGATAATGTGCAGATGAATCAAGGTACTGGAACATGTGATTTGGGCACCTGAATTTGAAGCGCTCAAATAAATGGGAGAAAAGAACATGGTGCATGGGATACCATCAATCAACCATCCCAATCAATTGTGTGAAGCTTCTCTTCGTAGAAAACATGCAAGGAGAAGTTTTTCAAAGAAGGTCATATCAATACCACGCCGCTCCAGCTTATTCACGCTGATGTGTATGGACCAATAAATCCACCTTCCTTTGGTAGAAGTAAATACTTTCTACTCTTCATTGATGACTTTAGTAGAAAAACTTTGGTTTATTTCTTGAACCAAAAATCTGAAGCTTTTGATGCTTTTAAAATTTTCAAAGTACTTGTGAAACAAAAGTGGCTATGAAATAAAAGATTTAAGGTTCGATTGAAGAGGTAAATCCATTTCAAAAGAATTTAATGACTTTTGTCAATCTCATGGAATTAGTTTCCCTCTAATGGTACCTTACTCACCGTAACAAAATGGAGTTGCAGAGAGAAAGAATCGAACGATTCTTAATATGGCTAGATGTATGTTGAAAGCTAAAAGTATGCACAAAGAATTTTGGGCCGAAGCTGTTTCTTGTGTAGTTTATTTGAAAAATAGGTCTCCAACAAGAAATTTTAGAGATAAAACCCCTTAAGAGGCATGGAGTGGAAGAAAGCCAAGTGTTAAGCACTTGAGAATATTTGTGAGCATAGCATATGCTCATGTGCCTCAGTAAGGGAGAGCAAATCTTGACGATCGAAGTGTCAAGCATGTGTTTTTTGGCTATGATACCATTTCAAAAGGCTACAAGTTATACAACCCAAGAACGGCAAGGTGATGATAAGTCATGATGTTGAATTTGATGAAGAATTGGAATGGAATTGGGAAGCTTAGGAAGAAACTTCATATGATTTTCTTCCATACTTTGCTGATGAAGAAGAACTAGACACCTTGGAGCTTGTGCAAGATACAACTCCACCTCCTTCACCAACCAATGTTGCATCTCCTTATTCTCTAGAAAGTTCAAACGAACAACCGCAAAGGACGAGGAGCATTCAAGAGCTTTATGATGCAACGAAAGAAGTTACAAATTTTGAGTTTTTGTATTGTCTCTTTGCTGACAGTTGATCACGCCTCACCCACACTAATATATAAGTAGGAAGTCAAGGATCGTGTAGCTTTTACCCCAATGGTCGGAATCGAATCCACAGGGAGTCTATAATGGGAGTGAGTGTCTAAGTGATCTAAAAGGGTCGAGTGTTTCTAATTGAACTTCTAAACACTTGTTGGTGTTGAACTATGCTAAGTGTACTCTATTGTTTATAAGCTAATTAATGACTAAATTTGTTTTTGTTGTTGTTTTCTGATATTTATAAAGGCACTAGGGTCGTGACTTTTACCTAGGTGGATACGCAACGGGGTTCAATTCTAAGGTCGGGGAATTGGCTAGGGATACATCTATAACCAATGCACGAATGTGCTCACTTTATACCTCTTGGTAGTTGGAGTGATTTTAACCTAATTGCCCCTCTCGAGGTCAATTGGGTGTCAATTAATCAAGCAATTAAGGATTAGGTAGGGTATTACACTCTCGAGGTTTAACTTGTTAATTAGGGCTCAAGTAGGGTTTGACCATTTCTGGGTTTAACCCAATTGATTGGGACTATCAATCTCTTGATAATGCCATAATTTCCTATTAGGCAAATTTCTAGACTCAAGTCTTCTTTCTCAAGAAAGACCCAAGTCATGAAAAGGCTAATTAGTGTTTGCAACCACTAATTATAGCAATAGAAACCTTGAACTAGCCTAAATAGCCAACACCCATTAATTTCCCAACCTTAATTTCAAAAACCCATTACACACACACACTAGGGTTGAGCCACAACCCTAGCTAATGGGTCTAGCTACTCATAATCAAAGATGAAAACAATGATAGAGAAGAAGAAGAACCCATTTAATTGATTCCTAACAGTGAAATTGAAGTTTAAATGTTAAAAATGCAAGAACAAAGCTAGAAAGATGAAAACCCTAAAATATTCACGTGCTCTCTACTTCAGAAATTACAAGATATGTAAAGAAATTANCATTTAATTGATTCCTAACAATGAAATTGAAGTTTCAATGTTAAAAATGCAAGAACAAAGCTAGAAAGATGAAAACCCTAAAATATTCACGTGCTCTCTACTTCAGAAATTACAAGATATGTAAAGAAATTACAAAATAGTCTATTTATAGTCTGCCAAATTTTCAGACAAAAATGCCCCTGCGGGACCACCGCGGACTGCGAAAAACACGATCGCGGTCCGTGAAAATAATGAGGTTGCTAAGCTGCTGGTCTTCTGGTAAGGTTCGACCGCGGACCGCGAAATAAGGAACGCGGACCGCAGTGAGAATTTTCCTGGCCTGCACCCTCACTGGAATGCCACTACAGACCGCGAAATGAGGACCGCGATCGTGGTGGAAACTTGAATTATCTTCAATCCTTACTGGAATGACACTGCGGACCGCGAAATGAGGACCGCGGCCGCGGTGGAAAATTGCATTACTTCCCAAGCTCACTGGAATGCCACCGCGGACCGCGAAATGAGGACCGCGGCGGCGGTGGAAACTTGCCTTGTGTTCAACCTCACTGGAATGCCACCGCGGTCCGTGAAATGAGGACCGCAGACACGGTGGATACTTGCCTTATTTTTGACCTCATTGGAATTCCACCACGGACCACGAAATGAGGACCGCGACCGCGGTGGCCTTTTTCTTGATCATCTTTGTTGTGTTTAATCCTTGTGCCGGATTCACTCCTGTTTTGAGCATATTTTAGACTGAGTGTCTTCATTTCTGGTTCCATCCTGCAACAAGCACAATGTATAAGCTTTCGGGGCCACATTGTGTACCGTTATATCCAAAATTCATGTATAAGGGAATGGAAAACGAGGCAAAAATCCAAGTTATCAACTCCCCCAAACTTAAGCTCTTGCTTGTCCTCAAGAAAACAAAATAAGCCCCACCCCTATGATAGATTTCACGAAAATTCAGTTGTACTAATGGTGACCTCAACTAGTATCAATTGGGACTAACCATAGCCCCTAATGCGAATGAATCATTGACAATGATTGAACTTTTCAAAACCATAGTTTCAAGTGTGACACAAGAGCTTCAAGGGTTGTTCCAACTCATCAGTGAAATTCTAACTACTACCTCGGTCATTGTGGATCCCAGACTCTTATTCCGTGACTTTTCCTAAGCACCTCACCTTTAGAATAATGACACTCAGAACGAGTAATATGGGGAATCGCTCATCTCTTATCAAGGAAAAAGTCTCAAGTTCGGCTCAAAGTACCATATGCTTGCCCTTTGTGTAAATCACCACTAATGCAGGTTTCACTCGACATGCGATCATATAGGGCTTTTGTGGAATCATGATGAAGGATTTTGGTTAAGGGTAGGAAGTATTTGGTCAGAGTGAATCTTATCTTTCCTTAAGCACTTCATTTTAACCGTTCTCACATTTTTTTCTTGACTCTTTGAGTTCTTTTATCTTTTGTAGGGTTGGAGAGACACTTTCTCATCAATTCCATCTTCTTCTTATTCTTTCCAAACTTTTGGCATCGCTTTTTCATCAATTCCCTTTATTTCTTCTTTTTGTTCATTCTTTTCTTTTCATTATTTTTCATTGCCTTTTCTCTTTTCTTTCTTTTGTGCCTTATTTTTCACTTCATCACATCTCTCATCTCTCCCCCAAACTTATGCTTTTTGCCTAGCGTCAAGGAAAGATCGGGTGCCAAGAGAGGGTAAAAGAATGGTTGAAGGCTTGTACCTTGTTTTTTTTTTGAAAGAAAGGGTTTAAGGCTCAAAAAGGTTGACTAGGAATATGTCTTTTGGAAGGTCATGGAAGTGTTCAATTCTTTGTTCAAGCCAAGGAAAGCCTATAGTCACTTCTCAAGTCAAATTACACCTAGAATTTCGCCTAGACAACACTCAGGGCAAGTTCTAGACTAGTGGCACGGAACTTGGACTTGCAATTGTGAATTTTTCACCTCTCACAGCTGAAGGATTGATACAGAAACAAAGTCAAGGGCCCACAACGACCTTAGTCATGTTTTGAGTAACAAAAAATGGTCCCGAAGAACCACCTGATGATTATCGGCCAACACAAGAGTCTCAAAATTGTCATTATCACCATCCTAAACACAACGGTTTGTCTTTGACCATGGGATCAAAGGCAACTGTGTTAGGCCCAAGTGAAGCTTTTCTTGAGGCACCGTTATTGAAAAACAAAATAAAAAGAAAAGGAAAAACAGACTCAAATCCTTAAGAAGGTTGCCACACCGTCTATCCTTGGGAAGAGCCACTCGGTTCACACAAATTTCACCTTTGGAAAGAACCGTGGAATTAAGAAAACCAAAGGCTTATTGCTCGCGTGAAAACCAAATAAGAAGCTATGAAAGAAAAATAAGAAGCTATAAAATAGAAAAAAATGCGTAAAGTAAATTGCGTGTGATAGAATGAAGATGTACACTAGGGGAATTAGATGAATATACATAAGGGATGAATATTTACAATGTATAGTTAACTTATACATACCAAAATGGAAAATAACATAAAGAAAAAGAAAGAAAATATTGTTTGAATATACAACCCAATGTAACCAAAATCAAATGCCTATAGGGCTACTCCCCCAACTAAGAGATAGCATTTTCCTCAATGCTATATAACAAAAATAGTGCACAAAATATGGGAGAGAGAGAGTAAAGAAAACTCCCTATTTGTCCTCGGCCTGCTGTGGTCCCTGCTGATGTGTCTGTGAGGGGATAGGGTATGCCTGAGATTGGGACTGTGAAGGAGCTGGATCTGCTACTGGCTGTGGCTGTGAAGGAGCTGGGTCTGCTACTGCCTGTGATGGAGCTCCGGTGGGCTAGGCCTCCTGGCTCCGTGCCTGAGTCTGCTCTGTGGGAGGGTCTTCGGTGGGCTGGGCCTCCTGGCTCTGTGCCTGAGTCTGCTCTGTGGGAGGGTCTGCCAGTACAAGTCTGGTGTCCTGAGCACGGGGCATAAACTTCCTCTTCTTCAATGGCCTCACCGGATCCTCCTTTTGCACTGACTGATGCTCTGTCTGCTGTTGTGGTTGCGGCTCTATAGGGTCTGCTAGTAGCATCTCCAATGGAATATGATCACCCTTTAGCTTGTCCAACTCCTTTCTCAACTTAGCCACCTCCTCCTTTGATGCCCGAGTCTTCCTCAACTTCTTTGTTTCTTTGGCCAGCTTTGTCAATGCACTCTCATATGCACCCACCGCGTCAAGGATTTTCTTCTGGTTTTCCAAAATTTCTTTCAGACTGTCCTCTACGGACTGTGGGACCTGTGGTGGGGGAGGAGTAGCCGAGGATGCCACAGCTGTAGAAATTGCAGTCAACTTTGTAGTAGTTGAATGCATCCAATTTTTGAGGCTTGTCAGTGTTAGGTTCAGCCGGTGAGCAGTCATGGGATAGGCTCTAGTGGAGGGAATGTCAGTGCCAGTGGAGGTAGACGGGCCCGGATCCTCCACTGGAATGGCTGGCTGGGGAAGGGAAGGTTCCACCACCACTGGCTCTTCAGATTGGCAAGTTGAGGCAACAGACTTACCCTTTGACTTCTTTTTAGGGTGGTCCTCATCCTTCAAATCATACCAAGAAAAGGGCGCTTTGGGCTTGTCTTTGGTGTCAAATCTTCTTGGTGACCTCTTGGTCTTCACAGTACATTGTCAGATAATGAGAAAAAGGGTAAGAAGTATCACCTGTTCTGACAACCCGGCTAATAACCTCAGACCTCACATTCCCCACATTGATGGGGTACCCAGCCATGATAGATGCAACCAACACAGCCCGACTGAGGGGGAGGGTCTGGTCATGATGTGTCGGGTATAGCCGGCTGCATACAAAAGTTTCCCACCATTTTGCTTCAAAGTTAAGGGTCTTCCTGGTGATAGTCTTCCCAGCAATCAGCCACTACGGAGTCTCCCCGGGCTTAGCCAAGTGTAAAGCCAACCAATTTCTAGCAGCATCCTTTTCTGCCAATTTCTCCCGCTATAAAGAATCGTCTACATCGTCCATCTCCAAATAGTCATTGAGTGAAATTCCATCAAAGGGCACTATGAGATTGCGGACTTGGGATGCCTTTGAGTCCTTTTCAAGAAATAGAAAATTTGTGTAGAATTCTTTCACTATGTGCTCATTTGCATCCGGGAGATGCTCATTGAAGTAAGACCACCCTTTTTTGTCTCGAAACTGCTGCTTCACGTTGGGGTTGTAGGTAGACAACTCTTTAAGGGAAACATTACACTCCGGAATAAGTGACCGTGCAATCCACAATTCCCTAAATCTATGAAAGGCCTTCTCACTGACAAAACAATCTTTCCAAGCATCCGGATTCCGAGTGCGCTCGACCCCTTCAACCACCTGTTCATCCCTCTTGCTATCACTTGAATTCTCCCTAGATAAGGAAACTGTAGGGGAAGTAGAGTATGAGTGTGCGCTGGAGTTAGATTTAGCTGGGGAAGCTGCCTGTGTTGGGACCGGGGGAGATGAGATAGGATCCAATGGAGATGACTGTGATGCGTCATCCTCTGACGAAGCATACTCACTCCCCGATGGTGAAAGAGGGGAGTCTCTAGCCCGAGTAGGCCGTCAGGATGACTGAGGAGGAATTGAATCTTTGGACGGTTGCTTGGGTGCCCCCGGGCCTCTCCCCTTTTGATAATCTCCTCTACCACCGCCTCCTCGAGATAGCACCATTGTCTGCAAAGTAAACATAGGTGAACATGGTTAGTTTCCAGAGCATTGTTGTGCAGACACTTAAGTAACAATGAAGACTAATTGCAGTGCTTTTACGCCACCGCGGACAGCGAAAAATCAACCGCGGACCGTGGTGGGTGACCCTTTGATGAGCAAGACTCTCTGAACCTTCATATTCGGCCGCGAAGTAAGATCCAGTGAAGTATCAGTTCTGGATAACAGGGACCGCGGACCGCGAAAAGTTGATCGCGGTCCGCAAAAATGCAAGTTGGGTTTGCAAACACAAGCACCGCGGTCCGCGAAAAGGGGACCGCGGACCGCGAAATGGGTTTCTACCTAGGGTTTCCACATTTTTCCTTTTCTATGCTAAAGTGTTCATTTAGTTAAGCCCTACACGATTAATCAGTGTAATTGTATTCCAAGGGACTAACATGAACCTATTTGGACTAACCCTAACATTTTAAAAGCCTAAAAAGTGAAAAATTATGAAAAAGAAGATGAAAATAAAGAAAATGAAGAAATTAAGAAGTTAATTAAGCACAATTACACTTACTAGATGCTTGGATGATAGTTTCGATGAGAGCAATGAGTTTCAGAGAATGCAGGAGTAAGACACAGTAGAAGGGAGCTTTGAATAGTTACAGTGCGTAAAGTAGGAAATTAAACCCTAGTTGCCTATTTATAGAGAAGAGCTGGGGTCCACCCCATCTTACCTACGTCGGACCGCGAAAAATCGACCGCGGTCCGCGGTCATTCAGTTGCTCATGGCTCAGGCAAAAGCTCACTGCGGTCCACGAAAAATCAACCGCGGCCGTGGTGAGTTAGGATCTGAAAGGAATCCTTCAGTTAAATGGGCTTTGCGGACTGCAAAAAAGAGATCGCGACTGCGAAGAAAATTCCAGTGAACTATTGTTGCATCCATTGGACTTCGTGGACCGTGAAAAGACAACTACGGCCGCGAAACAAATTCCACAGAGGTTCTTCAAAAAATCTCTAGTGAACCATTGGTACAACCATTGGACTTCGCGGACCGTGAAAAGGAGACCGCGGCCGCGAAGTCAATTCCAGTAAGGTTCTATTTCTACACTTAGCCAAATTTCCTGTGTCAAAATCACCCTACACATCCAAAAACCAGTTAGTGTAATAGTGAAACCTATTCTACCAAGAAAAACAAAGAAAACGAAAATAAAGAGACGCAGGTTGCCTCCCAAGAAGCGCCTGATTTAACTTCGCAGCACGACGAATGTTACCGGGATCATTTGAGATGAAGAAGTGCCACCACGTGGCTGTCATCGACTTTGCCAAGATAGTGCTTTACCCGGTGACCATTTACTCTAAAGACTTCACCACTTTTGTTCTTGAGGTCAAGAGCCCTAAATGGAGTAACTAATACCACTTCAAAAGGCCCACTCCATTTTGACTTGAGTTTTCCCGGAAATAGCCTCAGCGAGAATTAAACAATAAGACCAAATCACCAACCTTGAACTCTTACCTCGAGCATATTTGTCATGTAGGTACTTCATTTTGTCCTTATGCAGGGACGAACTGGAGTACGCATGGAATCTAAACTCATCCCACTCATTCAATTGCTCCACCCGAAGATTTGCAGCTACATCCCATTCCAAGTTCAACTTTTTCAAGGCCCACATAGCCTTGTGCTACAATTCCACCGGAAGTGTCATGCTTTTACGAAGACCAAACGATATGGGAACATCCCAATTGGTGTCTTGTAGGCGGTCTGGTAAGCCCAAAGAGCATCATCTAATTTCTTGGCCCAGCCGGTCCTATTGGCATTGACCGTTTTGGATAATATGCTCTTTATCTCTCTGTTAGACACTTCAACTTGGCCACTAGCCTGAGGGTGGTACGGGGTAGTGACTTTATGATTGACCCCGTACTTGGAAAGCAAGGAGTCAAAGGCTTTGTTGCAAAAATGTGACCCCCTGTCACTGATGATGGCTCGTGGAGTTCCAAACCTAGTAAATATATTCTTCTTGAGAAAGGCTATCACCCTCCGCGCTTCATTATTTGGTAAGGCCACGGCCTCCACCCACTTTGACACATAATCAACCGCAACCAAGATGTACGTGTTCCCACATGAACTCGTGAATGGCCCCATGAAGTCGATGCCCCAAACATCAAAGATATCTACCTCAAGAATCAAATTTAAAGGCATCTCATCCTTCTTGAAAATTCCCCCGGCTCTTTGGCATTCATCATACCTCTTCACTAGGTCACTAGCATTCTTATACAAAGTGGGCCAAAAGAACCCACAACTAAGAACTTTAGAAGCAGTTCTCACCCCTCCGTGATGACCACCATACGGTGAGGAGTGGCAAGACTC
This sequence comes from Nicotiana knightiana, assembly GCA_005239525.1. Classification (NCBI taxonomy): domain Eukaryota; kingdom Viridiplantae; phylum Streptophyta; class Magnoliopsida; order Solanales; family Solanaceae; genus Nicotiana; species Nicotiana knightiana. The sequence continues at coordinate 7,749 of ML415569.1, read as the reverse complement.
AAGGATAGATAGTTGCTCTTCTTCCAGTACACATCGCCGGATCACCCCATCGGTGGAAATCTTGAATAAATAAGGCTCGTCCCAATAGAAACCCAAGATATCCCTTCGAAGCTTCTTCCTTTGGTTAGAAGACAGCTCACAAGGGACAACGCCGGTGACGAGGAAATTAGCAATATCCGCGAACCATGGCATTTCTAGCATTGACATTGAAAGGAGTTGTTCATCCGGAAAACTATCATTGATCTCAAGTCCGTCACAAGGACGTCCTTGCTCCTCCAACGGGGAAAAATGATCGGCTACTTGATTCTCACTCCCTCTTTGGTCCACGATCTATAAATCAAACTCTTGTAATAACAACACCCATCTCATAAGTCTTGCCTTGGAATCCTTCTTGTTCATGAGGTATCAGAGTGCTTCATGGTTAGTGTGAACTATGACCTTGGCACCCATCAAATAAGGGCGAAATGTTTCCATGGCAAAGACTATAGCTAGAAGCTCCTTCTCTGTGACTGTGTATTTCATTTGAGCAGAACTCATTGTCTTGCTGGCATAGCAGATTGGATGAAACACTTTGTTCACCCTTTACCCAAGCATAATACCCACAGCAACATCGCTTGCATCACACATAAGCTCAAATGGTTCACTCCAATCCGGCACCGTGATAATGGGAGTGGTAGTGAGCTTGTGTTTTAAGAGTTCAACAGCTTGCACACAATGCTCATCAAAACTGAATTTAGCATCCTTCTCTAACAACTTGCATAATGGATTCACTACCTTAGAGAAATCTTTGATAAACCGTCGGTAAAAACCGGCATGACCAAGAAAGCTACGGACTCCTCTCACTGAAATAGGTGGTGGCAACTTCGAAATAACCTCGATCTTTGCCTTATCAACCTCAATGCCATTCTTTGAAATTTTATGGCCCAAAACGATTCCTTCCTCCACCATAAAGTGGCATTTTCCCAGTTCAATACCAAATTCGTTTCTTTACACCGCGCAAGGACTCTATCAAGATGACTCAATCATTCGTTGAAAGAATCCCCGACGACACTAAAGTCTTCCATAAATACTTCTAGAAAGTCCTCCACCATGTCGGTGAAGATTGCCATCATACATCTTTGGAAAGTGGTTAGGGCATTACAGAGTCCGAATGGCATGCGAGCAAAGAAAAAAGTGCCATATGGGCAAGTAAAGGTAGTCTTCTCTTGATCCTCCGGAGATATCAAAATTTGATTATATCCAGAATACCTGTCGAGGAAACAATAAAAGGCCCGACCTGTGAGCCTATCCAACATTTGATCCAGGAATGGTAAAGGAAAATGGTCTTTGCGAGTTACCATGTTGAGCTTGCGGTAGTCCATGCACACTCGCCATACGGTAACCATCCTTGTAGGAATGAGCTCATTTTTATCATTTTTTATCACTGCCATTCCACCCTTTTTCGGAATGCATTGGACCAGAGAAGTCCAAGCGCTATCCAAAATTGGATAGACAACACACACATCAAGCCATTTTATAATCTCCTTCTTCACCACCTCTTGCATAGCTTCATTGAGTCTTCTTTGATGTTCCAAGGAGGGTTTGGCTTTATCCTCCAATATGATCTTATGCATGCAAAAGGCGGGGCAAATACCCCGAATATCCGCCAAGGTCCAACCTATTGCTTTATTCCTCCTCCTTAGCACTTTTAAAGTTGAGTCAACTTGCATTTGGGTTAGGCAAGAGGAAAGAATAACTGGTAAAGTACAAGAGGGACCAAGGTATTCATACCTCAGGTGGGAAGGAAGTGGCTTCAACTCCAGATTCAGAGGTTCTTCAATGGATGGCTTTGTTGGTGGGGTCTTCCTGTTCTCCAAGTCCAAGGACAATTTTCTGGGAGCATAAGAATAAGACCCCATGACTTGAAGGGCATGGGTGATCTCAAGCACACCATCTACCATTGATTCCTCGTGATTCAACAAGGCCAATTCCACAGGATCATCAACATGGATCATAGCACAGACATCGTCAATAATAACCTCAGACGCGAGGTCCATAAAAGAGCAAAATTCAGTGTTGTTGGGCTGATTCATAGATTTGCATACATGGAAGACAGCTTTTTCATCACCAACTATGAATGTAAGTTCCCCATCTTCAACATCGACCAAGGCCTCCCCAAGATAATAGGGACCTCAAAATCAACCTCACAATCGAGGATAACAAAATCTGCCGGCAATATGAATTTGTCCACTCTCACTAAGACATCATCAAAAATACCTAGGGGCCTCTTCATTGATCTATCTGCCATTTGCAAGCGCATAAAGGTCACCCTAGTTTGTCCGATACCCAAAGTCTTGAACACAGAATAACACATCAAATTTATTCTTGCCCCAAGATCACATAGGGATTTTTCAAAGTCTGCACTCCCAATTGTGCAAGGAATAGTGAAGGCACCCGGATCTTCAAGTTTTGGTTCCATGGAGTGAACAATAGCACTCACTTGGTGAGTCATCTTAATGGTCTCACACTCCATGGACCGCTTTTTAGTCACCAAGTCCTTCATGAACTTAGCGTATCCTGGCATTTGCTCCAAGGCCTCAACCAATGGAACATTTATGGTAAGACTCTTCATCATATCAAAGAACTTTTTAAACTGGGTCTCTTGCTTCTGTTTTGCCAATCTCTGAGGATAGGGAGGAGGTGGCCTAGGCAATGGTTCCTTTGGGGCCACTGGTTCCGGCATGTCAATTATGTGCTCCCTAGATGGGGTCACATTTCTACCCAAATCTTCCCCATTGTCATGAATGTTAATTCTTACCTCACCTTCAATTGGCTCATCCATTGCTTGCTCCATATCAATTGGTAACTCATCTTGGGGTACAACTTCATCATCAACAACAACCTTCTTTGGCCCCGAAGTACTTGCTTCACCACCTTTTCCACTCCGAGTAGTCACCGCCATGGCATGACCGGTGTTGTTGTTGTTCCCACCCTTGGGGTTCACTACCGTATCACTCCGTAGTGCACCCTTCGGGCGTGTGTTTAAGGCATGTGAAATCTTGCCCATTTGTACTTCAAGATTTCGGATAGAAGTAGTGTGAGAGGATATCTGGCCATCGAATTCTGCATTTCTCTCCATCATATGTTTGAACATGTTTTCTATCCGACCCCTCTCCGAGCTTGAAGAACTTTTTCCATGAGATTGATATAGAGGGGGGTTGCTTGGTTGTTGGTACATCGGGGGCCTTTGAAAACTTGACCCCCGACTACCTTCGCCTCCCCAATTGTTGTTGTTATTTCTTCCATTCCAATTCCCTTCGTTGTTGTTTCCCCATTGTTGGTCATTATTTTTGTTCCATTGACGATCATTGATATTGCTCCAATTCCTAGCATTGTTATTGTTCCAGTTTCGTGGCTTGGTTCCCCCAACTTTGAGTATTACCTTGCCCTTGGTAATTGTTTGTATACATAACATCCTCATCTTGGTCATCATAATTTTCATCTTGTACATGACCACTCGGCCCTTTATCACCTTGATCACCATGATTTTGCCTAACATTCCCCCCGGGTCTCCTTTGGTTTCCTTGCATATGCACTCCTTCCATAGCATTTACTTGCTTCGGCCCTTGCAATTGTTGGGGTTGGGCTTTAGCAATTTGGTTCATGGTTGTTGTGAGCTCGGCAATTGCTTGCCCTTGTTCTTGGAGTTCCTTGTGGAGACTATTCACACAGGTTTCCCCTTGAGGCACATTTGCTCTACTTTGCCAAGCCGAAGATGTGTCGGCCATTTCATCAAGAATCTCACATGCCTCCGGGTATGTCAACTTCATAAAATTACCACCGGCCAATTGGTTCACCACACATTGATTTACCGTGTTGATTCCCCGGTAGAATGTTTGTTGTATCATAGCCTTGGTCATGTCATTGTTCGGACACTCCTTGAACATGGTTTTATAGCGTTCCTATATTTCATGTAGTGGCTCGTTTGACTCTTGTTTGAATGTCAAAATCTCATCTCGAAGGGCCGCCATGTGGCTTGGGGAAAAGAACTTTGCAATAAATTTATCCGCAAGCTCGTCCCAAGTGGATATAGAATGGTTTGGGAGACGCTCAAGCCAATCCAATGCCTTTCCCCTAAGTGAGAACGGGAACAACCGTAACCGCAATGCGTGCTCCGACACATTAGTTTGCTTACTCCCCCAACAGGTATCAACAAAGCCTTTGAGATGCTTATAGACATTCTGGTGCGCGGCTCCGGTGAAGTGTCCTCTTTTCTCTAGGAGAGTGAGCATCACATTTGTGATTTGGAAGTTCCCCACTCGAATCCTTGGCGGGACTATGGCACTAGCGTACCCCTCATTTTGAAGGACCCGAGGAGCAGCTCAAGGAGCTGGAGGTGGGGGAGGGTCTGGGACATCATCCTGTATATTGGCCTGTCGGCCCCTTCTTTGTGAAGGAATTTGATTAATTTCATCTTCTTGATTGTCATAAACCTCCTCCCTCGGAATCACATTTCCTAGCGGATCAGCCATTGTACCTAAGTAAACAAAACAAGGAAGTTAAAAATAGAAGGAAAGAAAAACACACTACGCTTCTAGTCACAAAGATAGTCACATTGTTAGAGCTCCCCGACAATGGCGCCAAAAAGTTATCACGCCTCACCCACACTACTATATAAGTAGGAAGGAAAGGATCGTGTAGCTTTTATCCAAATGGTCGGAATCGAATCCACAGGTAGTCTATAATGGGAGTGAGTGTCTAAGTGATCTAAAAGGGTCGAGTGTTTCTAATTGAACTTCTAAACACTTGTTGGTGTTGAACTATGCTAAGTGTACTCTATTGTTTGTAAGCTAATTAATGACTAAATTTGTTTTTGTTTTTGTTTTCTGATATTTATAAAGGAACTAGGGTCGTGACCTTTACCTAGGTGGATACACAATGGGGTTCAATTCTAAGGTCGGTGAATTGGCTAGGGATACAACTATAACCAATGCACGAATGTGCTCACTCTATACCTCTCGGTAGTTTGAGTGATTTTACCCTAATTGCCCCTCTCAAGGTCAATTGGGTGTCAACTAATCAAGCAATTAAGGATTAGGTAGGGTATTACTCTCTCGAGGTTTAACCCATTAATTAGGGTTCAAGTAGGGTTTGACCATTTCTGGGTTTAACCCAATTCATTGGGACTACCAATCTCTTGATAATGCCCTAATTTCCTATTAGGCAAATTTCTAGACTCAAGTCTTCTTTTTCTAGAAAGACCCAAGCCATGTAAAGGCTAATTAGTGTTTGCAACCACTAATTATAGCAATAGAAACCTTGAACTAACCTAAATATCCAACACCCATTAATTTCCCAACCTTAATTTCAAAAACCTATTACATACACACACTAGGGTTGAGCCACAACCCTAGCTAATGGGTGTAGCTACTCATAATCAAAGATGAAAACAATGATAGAGAAGAAGAAGAACCCATTTAATTGAGCAAGAAACAAAGATAGAAAGATGAAAACCCTAAAATATTCACGTGCTCTCTACTTCAGAAATTACAAGATATGTAATGAAATTACAAAATAGTCTATTTATAGTCTGCCAAATTTTCAGACAAAAATGCCCCTGCGGGACCACCGCGGACCGCGAAAACACGACCGCGATCCACGAAAATAATGAGGCTGCTAAGCTGCTGGTCTTCTGGTAAGGTTCGACCGTGGACCGCGGTGAGAATTTTCCTGGCCTGCACCCTCACTGGAATGCCACCGTGGACCGCAAAATGAGGACCGCGGACACGGTGTAAACTTTAATTGTCTTCAATCCTTACTGGAATGCCACCGCAGACCGCGAAATGAGTACCGCGGCCGCGATGGAAACTTGCATTATTTCCCAAGCTCACTGGAATGCCACCGTGGACCGTGAAATGAGGACCGCGGCGGCGGTGGAAACTTGCCTTGTATTCAACCTCACTGGAATGCCACCGCGGTCCACAAAATGAGGATTGCGGCCGCGGTGGATACTTGCCTTATTTTTGACCTCATTGGAATTCCACTGCGGACCGCGAAATGAGGACCGCAGCCGCGGTGGCCTTTTTCTTGATCATCTTTGTTATGTTTGATCCTTATGCCGGATTCACTCCTGTTTTGAGCATATTTTAGACTGAGTGTCTTCATGTCTAGTTCCATCCTGCAACAAGCACAATGTATAAGCTTTTGGGGCCACTTTGTGTACCCTTATATCCAAAATTCATGTATAAGGGAATGAAAAACGAGGCAAAAATCCAAGTTATCAACTCCTCCAAACTTAAGCTCTTGCTTGTCCTCAAGCAAACAAAATAAGCCCCACCCCTACTTCAGAAATTACAAGATATGTAAGGAAATTACAAAATAGTCTATTTATAGTCTGCCAAACTTTCGGACAAAAATGCCCCTGCGGGACCACCGCGGACCGCGAAAACACTACCGCAGTCTGCGAAAATAATGAGGCTGCTGGTTTTCTGGTAAGGTTTGACCATGGACCCCGGACCGTGATGAGAATTTTTCTGGCCTGCACCCTCACTAGAATGCCACCGCGGACCGCGAAAACACTACCGCAGTCTGCGAAAATAATGAGGCTGCTGGTTTTCTGGTAAGGTTTGACCATGGACCCCGGACCGTGATGAGAATTTTTCTGGCCTGCACCCTCACTAGAATGCCACCGCGGACCGCGAAATGAGTACCGCGGCCGCGGTGGAAACTTGCATTATTTCCCAAGCTCACTAGAATGCCACCGTGGACCGCGAAATGAGGACCGCGGCGGCGGTGGAAACTTGACTTGTATTCAACCTCACTGGAATGCCACCGCGGTCCACGAAATGAGGACTGCGGCCGCGATGGATACTTGCCTTATTTTTGACCTCATTAGAATTCCACTGCGGACCGCGAAATGAGGACCGCAGCCGCGGTGGCCTTTTTCTTGATCATCTTTGTTATGTTTGATCCTTGTGCCGGATTCACTCCTGTTTTGAGCATATTTTAGACTTAGTGTCTTCATGTCTAGTTCCATCCTGCAACAAGCACAATGTATAAGCTTTCGGGGCCACTTTGTGTACCCTTATATCCAAAATTCATGTATAAGGGAATGGAAAACGAGGCAAAAATCCAAGTTATCAACTCCCCCAAACTTAAGCTCTTGCTTGTCATCAAGCAAACAAAATAAGCCCCACCCCCACTTCAGAAATTACAAGATATGTAAGGAATTACAAAATAGTCTATTTATAGTCTGCCAAAGTTTTGGACAAAAATGCCTCTGCGGGACCACCGCGGACCGCGAAAACACTACCGCAGTCTGCGAAAATAATGAGGCTGCTGGTTTTCTGGTAAGGTTTGACCGCGGACCCTGGACCGCGATAAGAATTTGTCTGGCCTGCACCCTCACTGTAATGCCACCGCGGACCGCAAAATGAGTACCGCGGCCGCGGTGGAAACTTGCATTATTTCCCAAGCTCACTGGAATGCCACCGTGGACCGCGAAATGAGGACCGCGGCGGCGGTGGAAACTTGACTTGTATTCAACCTCACCGGAATGCCACCGCGGTCCACGAAATGAGGACTGCGGCCACGGTGGATACTTGCCTTATTTTTGACCTCATTGGAATTCCACTGCGGACTGCGAAACGAGGACCGCAGCCGCGGTGGCCTTTTTCTTGATCATCTTTGTTATGTTTGATCCTTGTACCGGATTCACTCCTGTTTTGAGCATATTTTAGACTGAGTGTCTTCATGTCTAGTTCCATCCTG